>SJYC01123255.1:0-15654 GCA_006408675.1 Madoqua kirkii
AAGAGTTGACTCACTGGAAAAGACTCTGATGCTGGGAGGGGTTTGGGGCAGGAGAAGAAGGGGATGACAGAGGATGAGATGGCTGGATGGCATCAAAGATTCGATGGACGTGAGTCTGAGTGAACTCCAGGAGTTGGTTTTGGACAGAGAGGCCTGGTGTACTGCAATTCATGGAGTCGCAAAGAGTCAGACACGATTGAGTGACTAAACTGAACTGAAAGCAAGCAAAATAGTAGTACATTTTGGGGGTTATAATGAAATGTTTTAATATTTTTATACTATATGAGAAAGAGTAGTGATCCATTTCATTCTTGTGTGCCCAAGACTTTCCTGATTTTAACATGAAAATTTCAAGCTGGGAATCCCTAAGTCATAGCACACTGCTATGGTTAGTCATCCAAAATGGAAAAGCAATTATGATAGTAAAATGCATTTTGTACGCTCTAAAGCAATCAGTAAAAAATAAACAAAAAAGTATTGCTAATAAGCCAATATGCAAAAGTAAAATAAAATACTAAAAATATTCAGTCCATAAAAAGGCAGGAAAAGACTAAAAAAGGAATAAAAAATAGATGTCACAAATAGAATAAAATAGAAAACTAATAATTTAAACCTGTTAGGTAGTTAGAATAGGAAACAGGAGTGCAAAATGGTGGTGGCTAAAAGACAAGGGAGGGAAAAGCCCATGAAAATAGAACAAAGAACAAACAGCACTCTTGACTAGCCTAATTTACATAGGGCAGGCCCAGGGGGAGGAAAAAACTTATAAAAAGAGGAGCCAAAAGTACAAAAAAGTATTGCTAATAAGCCAATATGCAAAAGTAAAATAAAATACTAAAAATATTCAGTCCATAAAAAGGCAGGAAAAGACTAAAAAAGGAATAAAAAATAGATGTCACAAATAGAATAAAATAGAAAACTAATAATTTAAACCTGTTAGGTAGTTAGAATAGGAAACAGGAGTGCAAAATGGTGGTGGCTAAAAGACAAGGGAGGGAAAAGCCCATGAAAATAGAACAAAGAACAAACAGCACTCTTGACTAGCCTAATTTACATAGGGCAGGCCCAGGGGGAGGAAAAAACTTATAAAAAGAGGAGCCAAAAGGCTCTCTCGCTCTCTCGCTCTCTCTCTCTCTCTCTCTCTCTCTCTCTCTCTCTCTCTCTCTCTCTCGCTCTCTCTCTCCTGCAAGCTGGCTGGCGTGCTCCCCCACTCTTTTTCCTTCGTGTCTTTGGGTCGGCATGCCCTCAAGCTAGAAGGATGAATTCTTCTGTTATTTTCTAAATAAAAGAGAGCTGTAACATGGAGCTGTAATATTGCTTTGTCTAAGAGCTATAACACAGTCTGTTCCAAGACCTGAGAGCTATAACAGGGTCTGTCCAAGACCCGAGAGCTGTGACCCACCGAGGGCTTAGTGTCCATCACTCCCAAAACTTTGTGGCGATGAGACAGAACCGAGAGCATACACTCGCCTGACAAACCTTATCGTATAAATACTCATTAGATGCAAATGGTCTGAACTTCTAATTAAAAGAAACGATCAAGCTGTATACTTAAAGTCCAAATTCTATGCTGTCAACAAGAAACTCATTTTAATATAATAACGTATCATATCTAGGTTAAAAACAAAAAGGGAAATAGTCATATTATGCAAACTCAGCATAAAGCAACTGGAGTGACTATAATTAATATTAGATAAATGATAAAACAAGATGTATTACCTGAACTTTCATGATGTTAAAGGGGTCAATCCATCAAGGAAACAAAGAAATCTTAACTATCTATGCACTTAATAACAGGGCTTCAAAATGCACAAAGCAAAATCTGAATAAACCAAAAGGACAAATATTGATGGAGCAAATTGACAGAAAGTCAGTCAGAACATAAAAGAGTTGAACTATGCTAAGCAACAATTATATGCTATAATTAGCATATATAGAATGCCCCAAAGTCCTTGGAATACATATCTTAAAATATGCAAATATTCATTTAAATAATCAAACAGATTGCAACCATTTTTCAAATGAAATTGAAATTTCATAGTGTATGTTATCTAGCCATAAAAGAAACTAATAACAGAAAGTTATCTGGGAAATCCTCAAATATTTGAAAATAAAACAACATGCTTCTAAATAACTCAGATGTGTATAAGAGACAGCTCTAAATATAATAAAGAGGAGAAATTAATGAAATAGAAAAAGAACATAGTGAAACAATGAAACCATGTATTATTTAAACATCAAAAAATATGAACTTCCAGCTAGACAAATCAAGATAAAAAAAGAAAAGACAAACTACCCACATCCAGAAAGAGAAGATATCATTATGACTCCTGTAGAGATTAAATCACAATTAGAGAATACTACGAAATATTTTGTACCAGTAAATATGACACCTTAGATTAAATGGACAAATTTTTAAAATGGAGAAATTTCAAATTTCAAATTTTTGAAAGACACAAATTATTAAAACTAACTCAACAAATCCCATTGCAATTAGATCTACAATATTACTTCTATGAAACCATGTCTGATAAAGTCACCAGTGAGTGCCCAGCTACTGAATGCAAAGAACTTTTCAGGGCCCACTTCTCTAATTGATAGTATTGAGCTGTTCAGTTCAGTTCAGTTCAGTCACTCAATCATGTGACTCTTTGTGACACATGGATTGAAGCACACCAGGTTCCCCTGTCCATCACCAACTCCTGGAGCTTGCTCAAACTCATGTACATCAAGTTGGTGAGGCCATCCAACCATCTCAACCTCTGTCATCCCCTTCTACTCTTGTCTTCAAACTTTCCCAGCATCAGGGTCTTTTCCAGTGAGTAAGTTCTTTGCATCAGGTGGCCAAAGTATTGGAACTTCAGCTTTAGCATCAGTCCTTCCAATGAATACTCAGGACTGATTAACTTTAGGACTGACTGGCTTAATCTTGCAGTCCAAGGGACTCACAAGAGTCTTCTCCAATACCACAATTTAAAAGCATAAGTTCTTCAGCACTCAGCTTTCTTTATGGTTCAACTCTCACATCCATAAATGACTACTGGAAAAACCATAGCTTTGACTAGATGGACCTTTGTGGCAAAGTAACATCTCTGCTTTTTAATACGCTGTCTAGGTTGGTCATAGCTTTACTGCCAGGGAGCAAGAGTCTTTTAATTTCATGGCTGCAGTCACCATCTGCAGTGATTTTGGAGCAAAAGAAAATAAAGTATCTCACTGTTTCCATTATTTCCACATCTATTTGCCATGAAGTGATGGGACCAGATGCCATGATCTCAGTTTTCCGAATGTTGAGGTTTAAACCAGCTTTTTCACTCTCCTCTTTCACTTTCATCAAGAGACTCTTTAGTTCTTCACTTTCTGCCATAAGGGTGGTGTCATCTGCATATCTGAGGTTATTGTTATTTCTCCCAGCAATCTTGACTCCAGCTTGTGTTTCATCCAGCTCAGCATTTCACATGATATTCTCTGCATATAAGTTAAATAAGCAAGGTGACAATATACAGCCTTGAATCCTTTCCCAATTTGGAACCAGTCTGTTGTTCCATGTCAGTTTCTAACTGTTGCTGCTCTACCTGCATACAGATTTCTCAACAGGCAGGTCAGGTGGTCTGGTATTCCCATCTCTTGAAGAATGTTGCACAGTTTCTTGTGATCCACACAGTCAAAGGCTTTTGCATAGTCAATAGAGCAGAAGTAGGTGTTTTTCTAGAAATTTTGCTTTTTCTATGATCCAACAGATGTTGGCAATTTGATCTCTGGTTCCTTTGCCTTTTCTAAATCCAGCTTGAACATCTGTAAGTTCTCAGGTCACACAGTGTTGAAGCCTAGTTTGGATAATTTTGAGCATTTCTTTGCTAGCATGTGAGATGAGTGTAATTGTGTCATAGTTTGAATGTTCTTTGGCATTGCCTTTCTTTGGGATTGGAATGATAACTGACCTTTTCCAGTCCTGTGGACACTGTTGAGTTTTCTGGCATATTGAGTGCAGCACTTTCACAGCATCATGTTTTAGAATTTGAAATCGCTCAACTGGAATTCCATCACCTCCACTAACTTTGTTTGTAGTGATGCTTCCTAAAACCCACTTGACTTCACATTCCAGGATGTCTGACTCTAGATGTGATCACACCATCATGGCTGTCTGGGTCATGAAGATCTTTTTTGTATAGTTCTATGTATTCTTGCCACTTCTTTTTAATATCTTCTGCTTCTGTTAGGTCTATACCATTTCTGTCCTTTATTGTGCCCATCCTTACATGAAATTCTTGAAATTCTTTCTTCCTCATTTTTGTTACATAAGACCTCCTTTGATTTATTCCTGCCTCTTGTCCTAGACTCTACTCTAGAGTCTAGAGTGCTCCTTTGGTGATCTCATTTATTCTTGAGATTCCACAACACTCTACAGACAGACCAATGGATCCTCTATTTATGATTCTCAGCTAACTGAATATCTGCACTTATGTGTACAATAGATGCTGCAAGCTCAACATGTCTAAAATGGATTTGACCCCTGTCCAGACTGGAGCTTTCATCTTTGTTTTTGCTTTCTCAATAAATGAATGAATCATCTCCACAATTCCTCTTTTTACCAAGACTGGAAACAGTCACCCTTCATTGTCTTGTCACTCACTCACACTTTCATCTTTTAACTGTTCACCATGGATTCTACCTAGCTTTTTGCATGATTACTATCTGAGTTTCTGATACTGTTTCCTGCTTAATTTACTAAAATAGACTCTACCACTCTACCAGGGCTTCCCTGGTGGCTCAGAGGTTAAAGCGTCTGCCTGCAATGTGGGAGACCCGGGTTCGATTCCTGGGCTGGGAAGCTCCCCTGGAGAAGGAAATGGCAACCCATTCCAGTATTCTTGCCTGGAGAATCCCATGGAGCGAGGAGCCTAGTAGGCTATAGACCATGGGATCGCAAAGAGTTGGACACGACTGAGCGACTTCACTTTCACCACTCTTTTACTCCATATTTTTCCTTACTCATATCCATTCTCCACATTTTCCCAGAGTGATCTTTCGAAAGCAGAAATTTTTCTCTTTAAGATCCTTTACTATGCCCTTTTCCCACCATGATGAAAATCAAACCCTATTGTGATGTGCAGTATTCTTTACAATTCTCTTCTTGCTTTTCCATATCATCTTTTGCTCAACCTTCACAATTTATTGTCTTTTCACACTGAAATCACTCTTACAGTTTCATTAGTTATTATCCTTTTTCATACTCTTCTTGAGTTTCACACATAAGATGCCTTCTCTGCCAAGATTGTCAACCTCAGCAATCTGAGGTAGCCTGTCTCCTAAGTTTTGCTATACCATCCTCTTAATACAATTTGTAAAATACTCAGTACATTTTGGAAAAACATTGAAAACAAAATTTGGAAAAACAAAATCATCACTGTACAGATACAGGAAATGGAGAGACATGTAAAGGGAAATATTAACACAATCCAACAGGATGAGCTTTGTTAAATGGAGATAATGGAGAAAGATATAAACAACAGAAATAATTGATGGACTTTGACACATTTTTAAAAAAAAAGAAAAGGGAAGATGTCTATAGAAATATCACCAGAGGAAGAAGAGCGAAATTAATAAAAATGAACTGCAGGCTGATTCTCTAAGGAAAATATCTCAAGAATCAAATTCACTGGTCTCTGGCATCTTCTCCTTGGAAAGGTTGATAACTTCCAGCATTTAGGCTTTTTTACCTGAAATACGTAGCCCTTGAAACTTAAACTGAGTGACCAGGAAACTGTTTATTTTAAACTGAGATTTCTCAGATCTTTTAGATCTTTCCTCTTTTTAATTTTTGTATGGCATTAATTATGATGATGCATCCCCAGAAAGCTCAGCTCTTAAAAAAGAAAAGGGAAGATATCTATAGAAATATCACCAGAGAAAGAAGAGCGAAATTAATAAAAATGAACTGCAGGCTGATTCTCTAAGGGAAATATCGCAAGAATCAAATTCACTGGTCTCTGGCATCTTCTCCTTGGAAAGGTTGATAACTCCCAGCATTTAGGCATTTTTTACCTGAAATACGTAGCCCTTGAACCTTAAACTGAGTGACCAGGAAACTGTTTATTTTAAACTGAGATTTCTCAGATCTTTTAGATCTTTCCTCTTTTTAATTTTTGTATGGCATTAATTATGATGATGCATCCCCAGAAAGCTCAGCTCTGGCTCAGACTCTCAGAGCCAAATATGTAAAGTCTTCAACAACTCTCATTCTCCAGGTCTAGAACTTTGATTCAGCTTTGTGTCTAAAGGTATTCACATCACAGTCCATGAAAGCAGAGGAAGCATCTTCAAACTAGGATATGCTGTTGAGAAGATGAAAACTTATTCTCCAGACATGGTGCAAAACACTTAATGTGATTCAAAGGAAACTTGTAGTCAAAATGAGCATTTTGCAGCCACAGGGAGCAATCACTTCCACGAAAGTTTGAATGACTGACCACTAGAAACTTCTTATTCTCAGTCCGTTATGTTTTTAATTAAATTAGTTCAAATGCTAAATTTACTTGCTTTTTGCCTTATATAGGCAGCTGCTTAGAAGTATTTGATACTAAGTACTGAGAATTATGGCATGTGCCAAAAGGATTTTAGAATTGGGACCAAGTTGTGATCTAATTAAACAATAAGACCTGACAAAACAGTCACTACTAGTCTGTTAATGACTTCCTGGGGCAGTTCAACTTCCCGTGTCAAGGCAGAACAAGGGCAAGGTCATCTGCCTTTGGCTGGGGCTTTTTTCCCTCTTAAGAATAATGCCTCTACTGTTTCTCTCTCTTTTTCTCTCCCTCTGCTATAAAATCATACCCTAAACCAGTGACCAGAAAGCCTGATTCAGAAGTCTCAAAACAGCAAGACTAAAATTAAAAAAAAGAAAAAAGTTCTTAACAATCCTATAAAAATATGCAAGAAAGAAATAGCACACCACAGCCCACAGCTCTACCAAATAGAGGCATAAAATGAGGCAAAGGAGTTCAACAGCTTGAAACACACATCACCACAGTGAATGACACAAAGGAAAAGGCAGAGGCCGACTCAAACCCCAACTCCCACATGTGGAAGATCTGTTCACATTGTGGCCGCACCTGTTGCCCTGTTCAGGACACTAAGACAGACCTCAGTGTATGAGAGATGCTTATCATCACATACTCTATGTAGATTTCCTGAAGCTCTTGGTAGCTCCGTCCATTTTAGTGTTGGAAATTATTTAAAGAGCCACTTCCCTTGTCTAGGTGAAAAATCAAGTACAACTTTGAGTTTGGAGGACAGATACATTTCTTTCACGTTATTTTCACTGGCTAAAAACCTAGTTCTTTAAAAAACCACCACCACAACCATAAAGCACTGAATTAGGTAGAATTAAGGAACACAGTAAAATCAAAGTCTATAACAGAGGCTGTTACATTATGAAGACTACTTTTGAACTCTTGTTTCCTAAATAAAGGAAACATTTTAAGATTTAGATTAATTATTTTAGGTGACAAATGCAATTTTCTCTGCATCAGTTCACAGGCAAGGTCATTTGCAAATAGTGTGCTGGCTGCCTCCAGGCTGTGACATACGCTTTTTTGCATAGAGTAGACAGAAAAAATATAGGACATTTATTTACACTGGAATTGGAGGTAAATAACGAATAATTGTTTAGTATAAGTATGTTTCATGTAACATGTGGGACTTTTTTACTTGCTAAATCCAGAAACCCTATTTTCACACTATTTTTGCTTTTAAATACTTTGCTTCCTTCTGCCTTCATAGGAAAGGAGATATGAAGGCAATACGCATGGGATATATTTGACACAAACCAAACTAACTGAAAAAAATTAGACACTGTTTGAGGAAAAAGAAGGAACCCTCTGTAAGGGCCCTATCTGTCAGAGGTCTTCACCTGTCAATAGAACTTTACAGTCTCCCAAGGGACCTGTTGAGGGCGAGGACTGAATACATCCTAGGGATGTATCCTAGGGATAGTAGATTCAGCTTTCTTAAACCTGGGGTGGCGACCAGCATCTCAGGTGATCCTAGTGTACAGTTACTGTTGGTTGTAATCTTCAAAAACATTTGTCTGCCTATTGTGTAGGGTAGCATGTTAATTATTAAAAAATTTCTTAAGTTTTTCCCATAATTATCATTATATCTCAGAGTATGGCCAGCGAGTCTCATTTAGACAGGTAAGACGGATTCACTCATTTAATCGTCCTCAGAAGGGTTTGTTCACCTTCTTGTCCTCTAAAACACCAAGCTTTCTTTTTAAGTTTTTAATGCAGCAAAACATTACCCTACCTGCCTGCTTCCTTTGGGATTTCTGCATGGTTTACTCTAATTACTCCCGATGCCAGACCTTGTGTGCTATGAACAACTTCAAAGAAAAAAAAAAGGAAACAGTGTGGTGTTTCTTTCTTTTTTTTTTTTCCTTTAAGATATTGTATCAAGGAGACAAGATAGCATTTTGTTCTTATAATGTGATGGACAAATCATATGTATAATCTATTAGGATGATGGATGATATAAATTTTAATACAAAACATCAACCATAGTGAATTTCTCCTAGAATGTCTTTGAAAGTTAACTGCCTCTGTTTGGTCCAAATTTAATAGTCAGGCCTCTAAGTTTAAAACTACTCTGGATATTAAAAAAATGTAATTAACTTTAATTATATTCATTGCAGGAACCAGTCAAATCTTAGTTCAGAGCAATTGTTTTAGGAGGCAGTTCCTGAAATGAATCCCACTCCCCGCCTCAAGGCTAAACAGTAGCTGACCTTAAATGTCTATTACCCTTCTGCCCTGATAAAATCCTATTTCTGTAGTCTCTATTTTTCTGTTTTTTTTCCCTGAAGCCAAATTAACCCAACGAAATTGTTTGTTTTGTTCTCCTTTGCTTCACCCTAGATGCTGTATTTTCTTAAAATATATTTTGTTCAAAAGACAATTCTTATATGCCTACTGTGTGCCAAGATCTGTCTCTTGGCCTCATAAACCAAGACTCTTGTCCTCAAATCTTACTGTCCATTGTTGGTCAGACAAGTTAAAAGAAAAAGTTACAAGAAATGATGAATGTGTTGCTGGTTTTATATATGTGTGTATAAAGTGTTTTGGGAGCAAAAATACAGAACAGCTAACTCATAACCATTTTGTAATTCTAATCAAAATAAAATTTTCACAGAATCATAGAGCTAGAAAATATCCTTCCTACTGGTTAAAATTAAACAGACCTGGTTTCAAAATCTGACTGTCACTTCCTAACCACATGACATTTAAAAAATTGCTTAACCTTTCTGAACTTCAGTTACGTCTATAAAGTATGGATATTAATACTAATAAAGTTTCAGGCTGTGAGAATTGAATTAAAGAGCTAGTTCCTGGTCCCCACTACTACAAGTGGCTGACATTTATGGTTAAGCTGTGGCAAACATCTCACATTATTATTCAGTTAACCTTCACAACTTCCCTCTGAGGTTCATGTTACTTGTGCTCCCATTTCACAGGTGAAGAAATTAAAGTTTCCAAGGTCACATAACTAGTTCTTTGAATTCAGGCAAACTTCAGGGTCTCACCAATAATTGTAAAACTGATTAATCTTGGGAGTTGCTCTTTTTTCCTTTTCATGCTTATTGTTATAACTTACTATTGAAGAAAAATCTGGCATCACCTACTTGAAATACCTTCTTTTATAGATGAAAGATCAGAGAATAGAGAAGTTAAGACACTGGGGGAAGTCACAGTGAGTTAAAAAAAAATCTAGGACTAAAAATTCTGAGTAAATTCAGATCATATTGCCATCTCTTTTAATATCGAACATTGGTTGTTAACTTGTAAAATAATACCATAACTTTTAAAACAGAAAATTTAGGATTCAAGGCCTATCTCACATCAATCTTCAAAACAAATTTTTTGGAGGTAAATTGAAAGTTGTCCTCTTCTTGGAGGCTGACTAGGTCAGCATTTGTGAGCCTCCACGTCATGGGTGATTGATGCAAACCAGAAATGACTTAGTCATATGGAAAGAAGGGTCCCTTCTTGAGTTCAGGCAACTCAGGCTCATATCCCCTCATATGTGCATCACAGAAAAATAACTTCAGGGACATACAAAAGCTGAAAATGCAAAGAAACAGCTCAAACAGCGGATGGGTATTCAGAATATCCTTTAAATAAGGAAATTAAAATCAGATCACTACATTTCCTAAGCAAGCTATAAAGCAACTATTTTTTAGGCTTACCAACTAGACTCACTTAATAATTTAATGTCCTCACTATTCCACTTAATGTTTGCATCAAAGAAGCAGAGAAATAATATAAACTTCATTGCCATTTAGTAAAGGGAGAAAGTGTCTAAAAACAAATTCCTCTTTCACTAGACAACTAATATTTCTTCAGAAGTGACACTGCATCCATTGAAAAAGAAAAAAGAAAAACAAAGACACCAGATCATAATACCCTATGTTTTACTTATCTGTTTATGTTCTATTATTATTATAATTGGGTCCCTACAATGTAAACTTATACTGTGCTGGTCACTATATTTATGAAGTTTAATTAAATTCTCACAAACAGTTCTGCAAGGTGGGCGATCTGATTTCCATTTTTCAAATAAGACTCTGAATCTCCAAAAGAATAAATACTTTGCCTAAAGTCTCACACTGTATTCGTGGCAGAATCAAGACCATCACTCAGGTTTTGCTGACTCCAAAGCTGGTGTTCTTTCTACCACATTAAGTGACCTCTAAAAAAAAACATGGGCTTAAGTCTTACCTGAAAGAGAAAAACAAACAAATGAACAGACAAAAATCAACATGGTCTAGGGAGGAGAACATTGTACAACTGGGCCAGGAATAAAGTCCAAATTTTTCAATCCTTCTGTTCAGGGGCTGCGACATTAGCCCCCATCATCTGCTTTGGAAAGAAAAAGAAGTGTACAAGCAGAAAGGAGTCAAAAAGATCTCACCAAGAACAACAACAGTCTTTCAAACCCATGTTCCAATGGAACAGACCACTGTGGTTTGTAACGTCGTACCTGCATCAATCACATCGTGTGCCATGGAAGTCAGTAACATATTCAAATATTCCTGACACCCGCAAACCACCTCTGCCACTGTTGCACAGGGAGGTGGAAGTTCATTTTGTTCATTTGCGTTTGGTTGGTAATGCACTTAACACTGTTCTTTCTAGTTTCTGAAGAAAAGCCCATTTCCCATCAAATATATATCAAACACATCCTCACTAAAAGAAGTGATAATCCTTCACATTGAGTCAGCTGCAGGAAGGTTTTTTGCTGTGTTCTTAGGTTAGCCTAAAAACGTGCAGGTCAGATTGGAGATGGTGGCATGGTAACTATGATGCAGTAGGCATGCCCTTGTTTATTATGATGCATGTGAAAACGATGCAAATGCATTTCATGCTGCCTAAAATATTTTTAAACTTGAAAGTGGAAGGAGAAAAAAAAAATCACCCTGAGTCACAGATTCTATATTTTGTGGAACAGAATTAAATTGTCTAAAATATTGCATAAGAAGGATCACCTAGGGACTCTTGTTACACAATAACTTTCAAAATCCTTTACCCAATGTCACAGATTTTTTTTTAATCCAGAAATTTGGTGGAGATGCCAAAGGGTCTTTAAGCAAAAAAGAAGTAGAAATCAATGCTTGAATTATTATTTTCAACAGGGTATTGACAGCTATAATAAAGTTATTGCAACTGGACCTGGGAATGTAAAGTCAGTTAATGGACTTTATTTAGACATCAGATAAGGACATTAGTAATAACTGTTATCTTGATAGATAACCTTAAATTCAAGAAAATGTTTCCCCAAACACAACTTGTGAATTCTCTTCCCCTTTATCTTATAGTAGGCAGAAGATTGCAACCTCCTATTATGAAATAGCATCATAAAATGCAGAGCACAGTCACCCTGACTAAAACCACTGTTCTCCTTTGCTGATACAGACAAACTAGCAGTAAATGCTTTTTGAGCTCCTGGCGGGCAGATAAATTCCTATGAATGTCCCCAATTGGACTGGGAGATTGAGAGACACCGGGGAGAGAATAGCTGAGGCCAGGAGAATTTAACATGGCAATTAGCAACCCTTTGGCTTCGCTAGACCCCACAGCACAAGATGGGATGCAAGGAACCAAAAATCTCTCTAGCAGAGTAGATGATAAATTGGTTGGGTCCCAGGGGTTGCTGGTCACAGTTATTATCCAATGGCAGGCCTGGATGATGTGAAAGTCTCTGTAGTGAGGTCAGAAAATGAAACACAGGGCTCTAAATTCCCAAGGAGAGTGCCTTGGCTTACATCTCAATCGGTGTGCCCTTTCCCCTCATTTTAGAAGGCTCTGGATCACATCACATCATCTGTATTACCTTCCCTATCTTAACAACTTCCAAAGCATCAAGTATATAAAACACTGTAACCATTATCACCAGTGATTCCCTCTTTGAAAAGTTGAGAAAGTAAAAGATAACCTTTAAAATAAAGCTACTTGAAGACTTTCAGATGTATTTTTTCTTTAAGCAGAGGGAGGGTATATGGAGGAAGAGAATCTTGATTCTCTTCTGAATTTTGATAGCTGTTTTCAGTCACCATTTAAACCATCACATTATGGTTCATAACAACTTTAACAGTATATTGAAATTCCCTTTATAATTCCTAATTTTTTAGAGATTTAGTTTCTTCATTAGAAAAATTAGGCTAATATTGTCTACTCAAAATGTTGCTGTGAAAATTAAATGAGGTGAAAAGTGAAAGTGAAAGTTACTCTGTCATGTCCGATTCTTTGCAACCCCATGGACTATACAGTCTATGGAATTCTCCAGACCAGAATACCGGAGTGGGTAGCCTTTCCCTTCTCCAGGGAATTTGCCCAACCCAGGGATCGAACCCAGGTCTCCCGTATTGCAGGTGTATTCTTTACCAGCTGAACCACAAGGGAAGCCAAAGAATACTTGAGTGGGCCTATGCCTTCTCTGAGGGATCTTCTTGACCCAGGAATCGAACCAGGGTCTCATGCATTGCAGGCATATTACTGAGCCCAAAGGAGGCAATATATGTAAATGTTAAAAGACTACCTGGAACTGAAGAAATTCTCGAAATGTGTTAGCAATAATGATAAGGAAGAAAAAGATGATGACCAAGGCAATAATAAAGATTGTTGTCAAATATCACTCTAGCTAGTTTTTATAATCCTTAGATCAAGGATCATATATACCTTGTTTATAGTTAAAGCCCCAGCACAATGCCTGAAGTGCAATTAATATTTATTGATTGATGGAATGATTGATTACATGAATTGTTTTTAATGCCCCATTCTTCACTTGTGTTACTATTGATTTAACTTAATTATGAAGATTATTAGGAGTCATTAAAAAGGAAGTGGGAAATAGATTTAGTAAAATCAATGTCGTCATTTGCATTTATTGAAGGACTATTACATGGAGAGCACACTGCTTGGAATACTTGCAATGGGCATAAAAAAGAAGCAAAATACAAGAGGCAACTTAACATGAAAATAATTTTCTAATAAAGGAGCCATGCAACAATTCCTCAGACATTTCAATTCTGTTTTGCAAATTTCTAATTTCCTCAAATTGTTGATATCAAAGGTCCCTCCCTCTTTCCTCTCCTTGCTTCTTTCCTCTCTTCTCCTCCCCTTTCTTTGCTCCCTCTACCCCCTAAAAAGTCTCTCTCTCTCTCTTTTTCTCTTTCCTTTACAGTGCACTTACAGGCTACATCCTTAAATATTCTAAGCAAAAACAAAAACACTCGCAAATATTTCTTTTTCTATTAAAATTGGCCCTTGAAATTTTCCACTTAGATTCCATTTTATTTAAAACTCTGAGCCAATTCTACGTCTGGGTTCTGCAGCTTTGCCCAAATAACATTCTTGATTGACCTGGGTCTCAGTATCAAAGGAAGAGTCTCTCTCTCTCTCTCCCTCTCTAGTTAGTTCCTCTTATCTTCAGAGGTCTAAAATGATCTTTGGTGGGTTGTTTAGCAATGTCAATATTAAAATTGAAGAGTATTTAACTAAACACTTGAGATTTTTATTTTTTGTAATACTTTGTGCCTACTACTTTATCTTCCACTGGCATTTAAAAATACACAATCACTGATTTTTGGAAACATTTAGGAAAATGAAGTACAGCCACAGATATGTGAACACTGGCTCAAATTTTGTAGTCTGGTGTTTGTATTTAGGCTTCCCTTGTGGCTCAGATGGTAAAGGATCTTCCTGCAATGCAGGAGACCCTGGGTTCAATCCCTGGGCTGGGAAGATCTCCTGAAGAGGGGAATGGCAACCCAATCCAGTATCTTGCCTGGAGAATTCCATGGACAGAGGAGCCTGGCAGGCTACAGTCCACGGAGTTGCACAGACGCAACTCTGCATTTGGAGCAAGTCTGCATTTGGAGCTCTCTTGAACTTGTAAAATCTTAGCTTAGTGCAATAGTTCGAAAGGAAGTGCCTGAGAATAAATCAGATTTCCTGTCCTAATGCTACATATTGTCTGAACCATTTTTTTTCCCTGCCCCAAACAAAATGCCTTTTGCCTAGACTTGTTCCATAGCCAACTAATTTGCGATTGGTCTTTTTTTTTTTTTAGTTTTTTTTTTCTGTCTTCTGTTTGTTTTTGTGATTGCTTTATCCTCTCATGAATACTTGATTCCATCATTATCCAGTTTACTTGATAGACATTTATTAATTAATATATGGGTGAGTCACCCAGGAACACAGACTAAAATGAACCATGATCCCTGTCCTTAAAAGGCTCTCCTTGTAATTCTATATGTAAAATAACCCTCTATACCTTCACCTGGTGTCTCTCTAAACCCCTCTATTTCTTTGCCTATCATATATCTTCCTAACATGTTATATATTTATTTACATATGGTTTACCTTTGCCATTGACTCTAAGGATTCCTAAGATAGTGCTGGGCACAGTAGGGACATGAAAAATTTCTAAATTAATTCATGAATGTTGTAAGAAACACTTCAACAGGCTTTACGTTTTTAGGCGTAGGTGGTAGTCACAGAGGTATTGCCTTACAAGAACATTGAACTGCACATTTTTGATTTGTGGGGTTTTGTGTATGCCTTGTATTTCATAACAAAGAAGGCTACAAACTCCAGACTTCTTTTAAGCTTCAAGTCACTTCAATTACTTATTTGTTAGCTACATCAACTAGTTCTTGGACAGCAAGGAGAACAAACCATTCAATTCTAAAGGAAATCAACCCTGAATATTCACAGGAAGTATTGATGATGAAGCTGAAGCTCCAATACTTTGGCCACCTGATGCAAAGAGCCAACTCCATGGATAAGACCTTGATGCTGGGAAAGACTGAGAGCAAGACGAGAGAGGATGAGATGATTGGATGGCATCACCGAGTCAATGGATATGAATTTGAGCAAACTTCAGGAGATAGTGAAGGACCAGGAAGCCTGGTGTGCTGCAGTTAATGGGGTCACAAAGAGTCAGCCATGACTGAGTCACTGAACAACAATCTAGATAGCAAAACCTAGTTAGTCATTTACAACCAAAAGCTTTATTGAGCACCGACTCTGTTTATCTCTTAATATATAAAAATAAGTTCAAAGAGCATAAAATTCTTAGAATGTGACACTTCTTCAC
>SJYC01123256.1:0-24347 GCA_006408675.1 Madoqua kirkii
GGAACAAAACCATATCCAGATTCATTGTAAAAAGTCACAGATGCAAAGAAAACTGCTAATTTGGCTTCAAGATTTAAAATAAATTCATTGATGAGTTTGTTCTGTTTTTTAAAACCATAAATCTGTTTGGTAAATAAAATGTAGCTGGTAAGATTGGTGGGGGCTCAGCATAGAGAATAAGATGGTACATGCCTTCTGCATGCTTCTCACTGTGACCCCCTCTCCAGTGTGTGTCAGCAAGACATGCCGTCCATCTGTAGCAGCATCGCCCACGTGCCTGTGAGCCAGTGCTGGGATTTTGTGCCTGGGGCTATGGTTACATTTGATAAATAGGTTAAGGCCAGTTGCATTAAATAAATATTTTTTATGGCTCATGATAGCCAATATTTTAGAAACCAAAGAAAATAATTATGTCCTACTTAAAGGAGTTTTATTTCAAACCCTAGCTAGGGCCCCACAGCGGCCACTGCTTACATTTTTCAAAATTGATTTTCCACCATATAAACAGTTAGTCTGAAGTTACGTGTGACACTTCCTCCCAGTAACAATGATACAGTGTCTCTGAAGCATTTTCTGGTGTTTATCATTTTTTCTTTTTTCTGTAGTGCTCATTTCTTTAACGCAGTCTCTTTAGGAGAACTTGTTCCAGGGATTCTACCATACTAACTATTGACCTGTATGACCCAGGGAGCTAGGGAATTAGGAAACTTAAGTAGAATTTTAATTTATCCTTGGAAATGAAAGTTTAGCTTGCATTAGTCTCCCTTCAATAAGTGTTATTCACTTTTGCTATAAAGCATTAAGGCCTGCGTTAATCGGCTCTGATTGTATTGCTCCCTAAGGCAAACTTGAGAAGGAGAAGTTGGTCTTGAGAGTTTATCCAAGCTCTCTTTCTCTCCTCTATTAGGAACATCCACTATCTGCTTCTTCCCTGAGTCCCTAGTGTACTGGCTTCCCTCGGCCTGAAAATTGACCCAGGCATGATGTCACAGCACAAATCTACACAACTTCCTCTAAGGTCACCTGCCTGTGTCTTCCTCCCTGAGATCTCTGCTTCCTGTTTTGCACAGCAGCTATAAAAAGAATTAAGCAATGTTGCTAATATTGGACACAGGACCTATAGATGTTTTTGGAAGTGAAAAAAAAATCAGTGGACTTAGAAAGAGAAGGTCTCAATTCCCATACCAACTCTTCCACTTAGCATTTGGATGGCACTGATTGTTTATAAGACTTGCTTTTCTCACCTATGAAGTGGAATTGACAATACATAGCCTGCAGAGGCTCAAATTAGGTGAAGTAGGTGAATTTCCTCACCAACTATAATTTAACAACAGTACAATATTGTTTTAATTCATGTGACTGGGAAGAAATGTTACACTTTTTTACTTTCACCACAAAGGTTGACCCTGCTCCACCCACTGTGCAGGTCTTTTCCTGGAGAACAGAGTATAGTGTGTTTTTCTGAGTTAAGAAACAGGTACTCAGTTTCTCAATTTGAACCCCACACCCAACCCCCAGCCCTCAAGCTTTTGATTCATAAATGCTTTAGCTCCAGCAAACCTTCAGTAAAAACTCTCTGAGAAACCTAGCCTCCCTGGACAGGTGACTTGCCTTAGAGAACAGGGTATGCACAATGACAGTATTTATAACTTGGGTGTAAGAACCCAGCCTCTGTTCCAGGCCTATAGCCCCACTAAATAAGCCCAGGGCAAGTGGCACTTGAGAGGGATGGAACATACCTCAAAGACACCAGGAACCTCTGGCAGGAGAGGCTGAGCGTAACTGAATAATGTGTGGCGAGGTGTGACACCTAGGTGAAGCTGGTTGTCAAAGGAGCCCTCTCGGTACAAAATCCTCAAGGATGGGGGTCAGAGGGGGTCCACTCATCAGGCCTGAGCCTTTGCTTCCTAAGTGTTTCCAAAATGTGTAAGTGTACATTTTGAAGTGCCAGAGGAGAGCAGAGAAAGCAGAAGAAATATTCCAAAAATGAATATACTGAAAAACACGTGCTGCTTCCTCTTTACATGAGCGCTGCTAAATAGAAAAGCAGATATCATGAGAGGCCTCTAAAATGAAAAGGAACTGAAGCAAGTCTCCATTCTATAAAGCTCAGGTTAGTCAAGAAGATGGCATGGCCCAAACTGCCAAATTCTGCAAGGCATTCCAGTGTTAGTGGGCTTTCTGGTCTCCTCTCATATGGAACGGGAAACATCCACAAGGGCCCACTTCAGTAAGAAAATACTTTCAATTACTTTTATTGACTTTCAAGCCACCAGTACTCCTAGCCATGTCTTGATATAATTTTGTTCTAGAAAAAGTCTTGAATGCCTCAAGTATATAATTAATCTTCTTTTCATGGGTTAAACTTAAGACACACATGTAACTGCACTATTTAATTTATTATTAAAGGAAATTCACAGAAATAGAGGATCTTGCATATCCTGCGTGATAATAAAATGATTCCTTATCAATATATTGTATGAATTGGTTTCAATTAGTCCATTTAACACCAGTTAAATCTGTTGTAATATTATGCTGGTTAGCCTCAGATAATAAACATATTGTGAATAAGCTCTCCTTAGTTCCAAGGACTGACAGAAGACTTCCTCTGTGTGTGTGTGTGTGTGTGTGTGTGTGTGTGTGTGTGTGTGTGTTAGTCACTCAGTCATGTTCGACTCTTTGCGACCCCATGGATTGTAGCCCACCAGACTCCTCTGTGCATGGGATTCTCCAGGCTAGAATACTGGAGGGGTTTGCCATTTCCTTCCCCAGGGAAGACTTCCTAGCCAACTCTGAATTACTGCATTCCCAGAAAACTTTATTGAACAGTGTGTGGACAGGGCATCTGCCTCTGTTTTTCTAGTATCACTGCCGCTTCAGAGCAAGAGCTCATGGGCTCATTTGAAAATTCTTTCAGTGTTTTCATTCCAGCTCGTGGCATCACATTATATTTTGGTGTATAGAACGCGCAGTATGTGAGGAGGATAATATCGTATCAAAAAGAACCCTGGAGATAGCTTTAAAGTATACCAGTTAGCAACTCGGCAGAGAACCTTCCATCAAACAACCTGAAGTGAGGTTGCTTTGTTCATTAAACTGACCTACATGAACCATTATTGCTATTTGGCTCTGAATTATTAAAAATCAGTAGCAAGATTTAGCACACCTCTAACTCCAGGCTCTCCTGTTCTTTAAGATAAAAACAGTCTCTCTTTGAGCTAGTTAGAAAACATATGTGAACGTCCTAGCACTCAGCTTCTCGTGATAACCTTGTTAGTGTCTATATAACTGCATGTATCCACTCAGCATGACATCCTTTTCCATTTCTCTTTATGAATAATTTTGTTATACCTCATCCATTTTCCAGTGCTCTTTATTACAGCATACTACTACATTTATTAGAGTTCCCATCAGAGAATTCTTCTTCTTGTTATCCTTAATAGTGCCATGTACTGCCCTCTCTTGACTGTAAACCTGGCACTGTTCAAGCACATGTGTTAGTTTATAACCCTTGCACTTTAAATTCCTGCCAAGAACTTCCTGGGTGAAGAATAAGTTTGCAATAAATATTCACACACACACACACACACACACACACACATACAGAGGAAACACCTCCACCATCATCACCACTGCTGTTAGAATTACAGCACCAGTGACCTGCCTTTCAACTCACAACATCAGAAACCTCACAGGTTAATAACTTATTCATTTAAACCTCTTATGACCAGGCGCTTCAGCAGACTCCAAGCAGAAGGTGCTTTCATTTGATTCCAGAGCACACACTTGGACTTGAAGATTTGCTTCAACAACCTTGCTGCCCTGGGTTTTTATTGTGTGGACTACCTCACCCTGACTACAGGCACTGAAAGGCTGAGAATAAGTAGAAACCTCAGTTTCCGATGTCCTCTCAGTAGTCTGAATTGAAATCCTTTTGAGTTTGGCCAGGTTTGGTATTCGTTGCTTCACACTGGCAACTTGCCTCTTTGGGGCTTCTGTTTACAAGATCACATTTGAAATACAGCCATTGATACACAGAGATAATGGAAAACGAGTGGGGAGCATGTCCTCTGTTCTTTAATCTGTGTCACTATCTGCATCTGAAGAGAAGCTTCTTCTCTCAAGATCAGAGTGGTCAACCTCAGTGTATCTTCTGTTCTTCAGAGAGAGGAAGTAAAGTGATTGGAAAGGGAGGAGCAATGCCAACAGGAGCAGGAGGAGAAAAGCGGGCGTCAGGAGAAACGGAGGAAAACCATTACTACCACATACACACACGAACAGATCTTTCAGCAATGGAGTCTGCCAAATGTGTATTTACATACAACCATAACCATTGCTAAAAGCTTTCGCCACTTTTGCTTCAAGTAGATTTACTCCTTCTTTCTCCAAACGATAAAACATATTGTTGCAGGAAGACGTAAGTGCAGAGATGCTAAATATCTTATGATTTTTGGAGCTCACAAAAACTAGTGTTATGCAGTCGATTCCCCAGAGTCCTAGTAGATAGTGAGAAGCATCCATTGACAATAGTAACAGTACCAGGTGATGAGGGGGAATTCTACTGGGCTTCATTCATAATTAGATTCTGCTTTGATTCCCAGAGATGTATATTCACTACCACCAACTCCAGGAACTACTCTACATATCATCAGGAGCGGTCCTTCAACAGTCAAAAACGCATCTCTCTGCCTCCTGTTGTTATTTAGCTGTTACTATTATTCTAGATTAAAACTTCTGTTGCTGCCTTTTCCTCCCTTTTATCACTGTTGATATCAAGAAATTATATGTCAGCTGCTTTCTGTGAGGAGGTAAAGCTACTAGCCTTAGCAAAGGTTAGCTACCATTTCAAGATGACCAACAGAGGTGGCAAATTTAGAAACAAAATATTCAGAGTTAGGAGGAGCTTGAAAGGGATGTATCCCAATTGGTTATTTTTGAACTTTCATACAGTGACTGTCAGATGGTAGCAGCTCTTTTTTTGTTTTCTTTTTTTGTCTTGGTCATCTATGAAAGACAAACATTTCAGGCCCCTTTTCTGCTTCCTCTGTCCATCTGCTTCCTGATGTTGAGTTCTCTACTACTGTATCCATAAATACATCTTGCATGAGATGTTTCATTTTCAGCAAACTAGAGGTAGATTCTTGTGTAATTAAAAGAATTGTCTGCCAATCCCTGCAAGTATTTAGACATAAATTCTGGAGTATGTTCAGAGATGAAGCTCCAGTGATGTCTTAGAGGAAAGTTTAATGTCAGTATTTGAGATATAAGAAGAATTGGCTCATGAAATCTTAATGTAAGGAGACCTCTCCAACTAGAATTATATTGTATAAAAGAGAGACCAAATGAAGTGGGCCCAGGACATGGAAATATCAGCTGCACAATCAAGAGAAGTACTAGAGGAAGAAAATCTGAGAAAATGAAAAACCTTCCAAGAGATCTGCCATGCTGGTGGGAACAGAAGACAGAAGAAAAAACAAACAAAAGAGGCGTAAATGTCAAGAAAATGAAAAGCTTAGTTTTAAGAGAACAGCCAAATCTGGGGTTACACCTGGGATTAAAAGCTGGCAAAAGGAGAACTCATCAGTGACTCAGAATGAGGTAAAGAAGACCAGGGGCTTTGTTTTTAATATATTTCATTCAGAGTAGGCTCTATTGGCAGGAGTAGAAAACAGTAACAGAGCAAAAGAGGAAAACAGTCCAGTTTTAAAGCCAAAGAAAATCTCAGTCAATTATCACTATGAAATTGTTCAAAACAGATTAAAGATAAAATTGATCACTATTTGATGACAATTGATTTGTACATAATGCAAAGTTTTCAGTACACACAAAATTTTCAGAGTCACAAAACTGTCCAAAGATGCACGCAAGTTTCTGTTTAGATAAACACAAGTGGCTAAAGATGTCTTCCCTCTGGAGCCTCTTGAAGTCTCTGGATGAGACTTAGGCCACCTAGCTCTCTTACTTCCCAGTTCAGTTCAGTTCAGTCGCTCAGTCGGGTCCGACTCTTTGCTTGATGACAATTGATTTGTACATAATGCAAAGTTTTCAGTACACACAAAATTTTCAGAGTCACAAAACTGTCCAAAGATGCACGCAAGTTTCTGTTTAGATAAACACAAGTGGCTAAAGATGTCTTCCCTCTGGAGCCTCTTGAAGTCTCTGGATGAGACTTAGGCCACCTAGCTCTCTTACTTCCCAGTTCAGTTCAGTTCAGTCGCTCAGTCGGGTCCGACTCTTTGCAACCCCATGAATCGCAGCACGCCAGGCCTCCCTGTTCATCACCATCTCTCGGAGTTCACTCAGACTCACGTCCATTGAGTCCGTGGTGCCATCCAGCCATCTCATCCTCGGTTGTCCCGTTCTCCTCCTGCCCCCAATCCCTCCCAGCACCAGAGTCTTTTCCAATGAGTCAACTCTTCGCATGAGGTGGCCAAAGTACTGGAGTTTCAGCTTTAGCATCATTCCTTCCAAAGAAATTCCAGGGTTGATCTCCCTCAGAATGGACTGGTTGGATCTCCTTGTAGTCCAAGGGACTCTCAAGAGTCTTCTCCAACAACACAGTTCAAAAGCATCAATTCTTCGGTGCTCAGCCTTCTTCACAGTCCAACTCTCACATCCATACATGCCTTGACTAGACGGACTTTAGTCGGCAAAGCAATGTCTCAAGCTCTCCCCTAAACAGAAGGTCATGGGTTTTTTACTCTTGCTTTTTTGTTCCCATATCACCTCATTTGTTTCATAAAAATGTTTTAATCCAGCAAGCCATATTTTTTCATTTTGTTAATAGTAAGGCCTTATCATGGTAGATACCATGTTTTGATCCAATGGTTAAATTTCTTCTTGAATGATCATTTCTCCTTATCCTCATTACTCACTGGTGAACCCTCTCAGAAAACTTGAGAACTTAGAGAAATTGTTTACCCCTACTTCTTGAGCCAACTTGGAAGCAAGTTAAGAAATATTATGGTTAGGTAAAATTCTGAATCCTTGTAATTATTATCATTATTTATTTTTGACAATATGATGGCTCTCCTTTATTTTGTTTTTAGGCTGAAGAAGGTAGCTTCTCAACATTCTTACAGCTATAATTTTTATAAATATTATCCAGCTTCTAGACCTCTCCTACTACAACAAACAATCCCCATCATTGCCACATACTTCTCCACATTGAGTGCTATGTGTCTTCTATTCATCCACTAAAAATCTTTAATGCTAAATACAAATTCTCATAATGTGCCACCTACAAAGCAGGCATCATTTATTTTTATCTCCAGCTTTGTAGATTTTATTAATTTCCCCCATAAGTTATGAAGAATATGTATTTCCTTAAAAAAATTTACTATAGTCTCCATTTTTTCTCTTTAAAGTTTATAGTTATTTTATTCATCAATAGTTATCTAATTCCTAAACATTAACATGTGTGCATAAGTAACCGCCACTGAAAGTCTAATCTTTGGTTTTACTGAATGTACTGCTACTATTTTCCTATAGACTTTTACATTCTGGGAACACACACCTAAGCCTTGAAGGTAAATGGAGTTCACACTGAAGTTTCCATTTTGGATTTATCCCTAAAAACCTTTAACTAAGATTTCTAGTGAAGATTGCACTCTCTGATCACTCAGAACCAACTGAGGGCCATGGGAAGATTCATGAACCTTAATGATAGCCAGTATGCCAGTGCAAATGCCACAGCTTGCATATGTAGCTATATTGTTTGCATGAAAGTTTACATGATTAAGTGGAAACGTATTGATAAGTCAACTTTTCTTCATGGATTTCTTGTTATGAAAGACTTTTATGTTACCTGAATCAAATAAAATAGTCCAAACAGAAACAGCTTGTTTGCTTAATGGACTGTGAAAGTGGGACCAAATGATTGCACTTGTAATTTCTGGCACTAAGACTTTCAAACATTTAATAAAATCATCACATTGCTAAAATTTCTTCTCTTGCCTCTGTGCCCTGTTACAGCTGAGAGATTTAATTTCAATAATGAGATCAATAGTGTGATGAGAAGATTGTGGCTTTTTTTGTTTTTTTGTTTTTTTTTTTAGGGATATGTTACACAGAGAAATAAAGTGAACTCCTTTCTCAGCTGGTATGATGAAGGGATATAAGCAATCACAATCCCTTTTGACAATCCTTGTGTGTGTGCATTTGTGTCTGACTCTTTGTGACCCTATGAACTATAGCTCACCAGTCTCTTCTGTCCATGGGATTTCCCAGGTAAGAATACTTGAATGGGTTGCCATCTCCTCCTCCAGGGGATCTTCCCAGCCCAGGGATCAAACCCGCATCTCCTGAGTCTCCTGCACTGCAGGCAGATTCTTTACTATTGAACTAACAGGGAATACTACTTGAAGAACATATTGACTCCTTCATTCATTGCTTTCAAAATCTTGTGGATTGTTCATTTCTACACTTAAAATATTTAAACACCAGAAACCAGTCTTCTATATATGTACCTTGTTAATTACATTATGTGATACTCCCTGAATACCTTAAAATATATGCAGAAACTATGTTTACAATAATGAAATAAACAGTATTTTTAAAGGTCATTAGCTAATATCTCAATTCATGTTTTCTATTTGAATCTCTTTGTCATGACAGTGGATAATAATCTGCATTTCTTGATTTTTTTAAACTCATTTTGAAAGAATATTAGAATATCCAAATAAATTTTCATTGTTTTTAGTTCCTGAGTTTATTCTGTGAGTGGACATGTCAGCTCTATATGTTTCCTATATCATCTGTGCTTGCTTTACTGGTATTATCTTTAGTCAATATTGTTTCCTTACTGGAAATTTTGTGAACTGCTTGCTAATTTCGAAGTATTGGGCTGCTAAGTTGCTTCAGTCATGTCTGACTCTTTGAGCCCCTGTGGACTGTAGCTTGCTAGGCTTCTCTGTCCATTGAATTCTCCAGGCAAGAATACTTGAGTGGGTTGCCATGCCCTCCTCCAGAGGCTCTTCCTGACCCAGGGATAGAACCTGTGTCTCATATCTCTGACATTGGCAGGCGGGTTTTTTACCACTAGTGCAAACTGGAAAGCCCTTAGAAGAGTTACTTTAGTTGAAATCTGATAACATAATCTGGGAATTCTTATTACTGGCCCTACACCAACTAGAAAATACTACAATGCAGGTAAAATAAATGAGTTGAAGAGGACTCTGTTAAGTATTTTGCCTTACAGAATTATTATCTTCTTCAAAGGGCTTTTGAGAGTCCCTTGGACTGCAAGATCAAACCAGTCAATCCTAAAGAAAACAAGTCCTAAATATTCATTGAAAGGACTGATGCTGAAGCTGACTCTCCAATACTTTGGCCACCTGATGCAAGAAACTGACTCTTTAGAAAAGATCCTGATGCTTGGAAAGATTGAAGGGACAAAGAAAAGGGGACAACAGAGGATGAGATGTTTGCATGGCATCACCAACTCAATGGACATGAGTTTGAGCAAGCTCTGGGAGCTGCTGATGGACAGGGAAGCCTGGTGTGTTGCAGTCTGTGGTGTCACAAAGAGTTGGACATGACTGAGTGACTGAAATGAAGGTCCCTGAAACATGGACTTGAGTGAGAGTTACCTTAATTATTAGATTTTTCTTATAAGTTAGCTGCATTCTTTTTCATAATATGTACAATAAACATACTTAGAAGCTGCAGTATTTTCTTTCTGTACCTCAATGGATCATCTTATACAATGGGTTATTATTATTTTTATTATTGGTGATATTAATGTTAAGATTTCTGTTCATCTTTTTAGGATGAGGGTATAATACAGAAAGCTGTTTGGAGAGCCTTGTGTATACAGATATGACTTGTCCACTGGAGACCTCTGCTTTATGACAATTGCTCAGAGAACTCTCTTTAAAGGTATACTGTTTCTCTTTTAATTGTTAATAATCTTTCTGTATAAACATACTTAGAAGCTGCAGTATTTTCTTTCTGTACCTCAATGGATCATCTTATACAATGGGTTATTATTATTTTTATTATTGGTGATATTAATGTTAAGATTTCTGTTCATCTTTTTAGGATGAGGGTATAATACAGAAAGCTGTTTGGAGAGCCTTGTGTATACAGATATGACTTGTCCACTGGAGACCTCTGCTTTATGACAATTGCTCAGAGAACTCTCTTTAAAGGTATACTGTTTCTCTTTTAATTGTTAATAATCTTTCTGGATGATTGACCAACAAAACCTTTTAGAACTAACACCCACAAAAGGCATCCTTTTCATTACAGGGGACTGGAACGCAAAAGTAGGAAGTCAAGAAATACCTGGAGTAACAGGCAAATTTGGCCTTGTAAAGAATTATCCTCCAATTAAAATAAATTATTTAAATATTTTTAAAAAGTATTTGTTTTTGTTATTTCTGGGAGTTCTATGAGGGTTATGTTCTATGAGGGTTATATTCTGAGAGTTCTATGAGAATTGTGTCTCTCTCTCCATTCTGTACCTCAGTGGCACACAGGGTACATATATATGCACACACACACATATATATATACATACAGACATTCAGTTAATGTGCCAGTTAGAACTGGACATGGAACAACAGACTGGTTCCAAATAGGAAAAGGAGTCCATCAAGGCTATATATTGTCACCCTGCTTATTTAACTTGTATGCAGAGTACATCATGTAAAATGCTGGTCCGGAAGAAGCACAAGCTGGAATCAAGATTGCCGGGAGAAATATCAATAACCTTAGATATGCAGATGACACCACCCTTATGGCAGAAAGTGAAGAGGAACTCAAAAGCCTCTTGATGAAAGTGAAAGAGGAGAGTGAAAAAGTTGGCTTAAAGCTCAACATTCAGAAAACGAACATCATGGCATCCGGTCCCATCACTTCATGAGAAATAGATGAGAAAACATTGGAAACATTGTCAGACTTTATTTTTGGGGAGTCCAAAATCACTGCAGCTGGTGATTGCAGCCATGAAGTTAAAAGATGCTTACTCTTTGGAAGGAAAGTTATGACCAACATAGATAACATATTAAAAAGCAGAGACGTTACTTTGCCAACAAAGGTTCGTCTAGTTAAGGCTATGGTTTTTTTCCTGTGGTCATGTATGAATGTGAGAGTTGGACTGTGAAGAAAGGTGAGTGCCAAAGAATTGATGCTTTTGAACTGTGGTGTTGGAGAAGACTCTTGAGAGTCCCTTGGACTGCAAGGAGATCCAACCAGTCCATTGTAAAGGAAATCAGTCCTGGGTGTTCATTGGAAGGACTGATGCTAAAGCTGAAACTCCAATACTTTGGCCACCTCATGCGAAGAGTTGACCCATTGGAAAGACTCTGATGCTGGGAGAGATTGGGGACAGGAAGAGAAGGGGACAACAGAAGATGAGATGATTGGATGGCATCACGGACTTGATGGACGTGAGTCTGAATGAACTCCGGGAGTTGGTAATGGACAGTGAGGCCTGATGTGCGGCAGTTCATGGGGTTGCAAAGAGTCAGACATGACTGAGTGACTAAACCGAACTGAACTGAACTGAACTGAAAATGCCAGGTATACCACCAGCATGAACTTTACTTCTGTGCTACAAACCCAGTATCTAATAATTATCTGTTAAGTATCATCACATGAAAATCCTACATTTCCAAAACTGAATTTATCTTTCTGATTAATGGTTCTACCATCTACTTTCTACCCAAGCAAGGAAGGTTGGCCTCTCCTCTGCTTGCTTCACTCATGACCACTTTGCTTGCCTCATTCATTCCTTTTATTCCACCTCTTAGCATTTCCTCAAGTTGCCACTCTGACTTGTCTTATTTAATGCTTTTATTATTTCTTCTGAAATGATGGCAAGTTGCCTGCTGATTTCCTCTAGTCTTATTACCATCTAAAAATTGATCTTTATCATAGGAAAAATTATATGTCTCCACTTTCATAACTCTACATGAATGGTTCCCTTTTTCCCACAAGATAAGAGAATTTGCTTCTCAAGGACACAAAGACTTTCTAAGACCTGGATTCTGCCCTCTTCTCCTGCCTTATTCCTTGACAACCTTCTTTCATGCTATGAGATCTTGTTATTCCAAACTATTTGAAAATACTGAAGGTAACATGGTTTTCCATAGATCCATCATTTTAGGCTTAACTGTTTTTCAACTTCTATTTATGTTCATCTGGAAAACTACTCATTTGAAAACCTAAATTCTCCTTCTCTAAATTCATCAGGCAAAATGGCCATTATTCTACCCAAGCATATATCTTTTAATTTATTTTAATGGTTTACTTATATTCTCACTTAGCTTATGGTGACTATCTCTTTAGGAGGAGCCATTTCTTATCAATGTTGATAGAATATAACACAAAAATCTAGTATATAATAGCAAAGCATATCATTAGCAGTATGTATTAGGAACTGTTCTAGGTTCTGAGCATTCAGGAGTGAACAGACTATAAACAAAAAATTTCAGTTCTTGCAACACACATTGTAAGCTACAATGGTTGTTACATATTATAATTTATATAACAATATATGGTAGTTTATATCACGTTGATGCAAAAGAATTATCCTAAATAGTAAAAATCATTTGTGTCACCAAGATGACTGCAGACTGAAAATTAACTCTGCCTTCAAGCAAGAAAACTTGTATCTTGTAATCAGATCAAGAAAAGGTCATTTTACTGAATGCATTTTATATGGATTAAATTTCTTTTAATAAAAGACAGAGAGATTTATATAAAATGAAGCACATTACCTTTAAATACCTTTCTTGGGGTAATGTTTACTAACCTCTACCTTTTGAGTATACTTGCTCTAATAACTTTTGTTGTTTTTTTTTTTTTGTTACTGTTGTTCAATCGCTAAGTTACGTTCAACTCTTTGCAACCCAGTGGCCTGCGGCACGACAGGCTTCCCTGTATATCACTATTTTCCAGAGTTTGCTCAAATTCATATCCATTGAGTTAGTAATACTATCTAACCATCTAATCCTCTGCCACCCTCTTCACCTTTTGCCCTCAATCTTTCCCAGAATCAGGGTCTTTTCTAATGAGTCCGCTCTTCACATCAGGTGCTTGTGTGCTACATTGCTTCAGTCATTTACGACTCTTTGCAACCCCATGCACTGAAGTCAGGTGGCCAAAGTATTGGATTTGCCCTCAATCTTTCCCAGAATCAGGGTCTTTTCTAATGAGTCCGCTCTTCACATCAGGTGCTTGTGTGCTACATTGCTTCAGTCATTTACGACTCTTTGCAACCCCATGCACTGAAGTCAGGTGGCCAAAGTATTGGAACTTCAACTTCAACATTAGTCCTTGCAATAAATATTCATGTTTTACTTCCTTTGAGACTGACTGGTTGGATCTCCTTGCAGTCCAAGGGACTCTCAAGAGTCTTCTCCAGCAACCACAATTCAAAAGCATCAGTTCTGTGGTGCTCAGTCCTTTACAGTCCAACATCCATACATGACAGGAAAAAACACAGCTTTGACTATATGGACCCTTGTCACCAAAGGGATGTCTTTGCTTTTTAATATGCTATCTAGGTTTGTCATAGCTTTCCTTCCAAGGAGCAAACATCTTTTAATTTCACGGCTGCAGCGACTGTCCTCATTGATTTTGGAGCCCAAGGAAATAAAATCTGTCACTACTTCCACTTTTTCCTCTTCTATTTGCCATGAAGTAATAGGACCAGATGCCATGATCTTAGTTTTTTTAACGTTGAATTTTAAGCCAGCTTTTTCACTCTTCTCTTTCACTGTCATCAAAAGTTCTTTAGTTTCTCTTCACTTTCTATCATTAGGGTGGTATCATCTGCATATCTGAGTGTTAATATTTCTCCTGCCAGTCTTGAAGTGATGGGACCAGATGCCATGATCTTCTGAATGTTGAGCTTTAAGCCAACTTTTTCACTCTCCTCTTTCACTTTCATCAAGCAGCATTTGAGTTCCTCTTCACTTTCTGCCATAAGGGTGGTGTCATCTGCATATCTGAGGTTATTGATATTTCTCCCGACACTCTTGATTCCAGCTTACGCTTCGTCCAGCCTGGGATTTCACATGATGTACTCTGCATACCCATTAAATAAACAAAGTCACAATATACAGCATTGACAAACTCCTTTCCCAGTTTGGAACCAGTCTGTTGTTTTGTGTTCAGTTCTAACTTTTGCTTCTTGACCGCATACAAGTTTCTTGGGAGACAAATAAGGTGGGCTTATATTCCTATCCCTTTGAGTGTTTTCCAAAGTTTGTTGTGATAGACAGAGTCAAGATTTTTAGCATACTCAATGAAGCAGAAGTAGATGTTTTTCTGGAATTTCTTTTCTTTCTATATGATCCAGGGAATGTTGGTGATTCAATCTCTGGTTCCTCTGCCTTTTATCAACCCAGCTTGTTCTCAGATAACTAGCTCTCTGATAACTAGCAGTAGTAAATAGTTATTCAATAGTTATTTGAGATTATAACTAAATAATAATAACTAAAGATGGCTGGATGGCCTCCCTGACTCAATGGACGTGAGTTTGAGTGAACTCCGGGAGTTGGTGATGGACAGGGAGGCCTGGCGTGCTGCAATTCATGGGGTCGCAAAAAGTCGGACATGATTGAGCGACTGAACTGAACTCAACTGAATGATCTTGGATCCAGAATCTACAATATTTTTTATATTTCTTATAAAGCACAAACCCAGATTATGAAGGGAACAAGCTCGAGCTAGTGGTTAATTTCACCATATACATTTCCTGAGATGCTCAGTGTTCTACTTCAGTCTTTACAAATCACAGCACTACAGGCCTGCTGATGCTGTCTTTCACAGTTTAAAAAGTTTTGCCAGATATCACAATGATACATTATTATGGTCAGATCTTACACGAAGCATTTTCTTCCCTAGTTTTTTTGAGATATAATTGACATAATGTATGCAATATTTTATATGAATTGTCTTGTTGAATCCACAACTCCATGAACTAGGTTCTATAATTCTTTACATTTTACGTGAGGAAATTGAGACTCAGTGAGGCTTAATAATCTGCCCATTATCACAGTGTTAATGACTAACAGGGGCTTCCCTAAGAGAGTAAGAATTTGAACTCAGAGCAAGAATTTGAACTTGAAATGCCCCTAACTTGTCTCTATCCTCTGCTTCACTGCAACTCATACAAGCCACTAATGCTGAAGAAGAGAACTCACAGGTTAAAAAAATCACCAAACCCTGGGTAGGCAAATGTATCCATTATCTACTAGGATTGAGGTATGTGCACAAATAGCACAGTTAAGAGAGGAAACAGAGGAGGGGAAAAGTGCTCAATGTGAACTGAACATGGAAGTTATCAATCTTCAGCCTCAAAAAGTTTCAAATAAGAACTTGTCATGGCACAGGAAGAATGAAGAGGAAATAGTTCCGTGCTGTATTGTGGAAATTGTTTGTGGGAAAATACATCAGAGCTACTTTTTGTTTCTGCTTCATGTCAGTTTCAATTCATGCTCCATGTTAAAGTGTCCTGATGGTGTTTGGAAGCAGTGGAGTAGGCAGGGTGGAAGGGCCAGAAATGCAGGTCTGTAAGTGAAACTGAGTAAATTTCCTATAAACTGGTCTACTAGATTATCTCTAATTACCAAACATGGCCTTGATAACTGAGATTTAGGCAATTAGATTTCAGAGTAATTTGATTTGTTGAGTTTGCAACAAAATGAGAAAAAAGGAACATGAGAGTGAATGATTGGAAAGGATAATGATAAGAAAATGAGTGAAAGGAGAGCCAGAAACAAAGTCTACCTATCTCTTCTATACAACAGCTAATATTTCCATGATTTAGAAAGTTAGGAACACCTAAAGGTAGTTCAGTTGCTCAGTAGTGTCCGACTCTTTGCAACCCCATGAACCGCAGCATGTCAGGCCTCCCTGTCCATCATCAACTCCCGGAGTCCACCTAAACCCACGTCTATTAAGTTGGTAATGCCATCCAACCATCTTATCCTCTGTCGTCCCCTTCTCCTCCTGCCCTCAATCTTTCCCAGCATCAGGGTCTTTTCCAATGATTCAGCTCTTTGCATCAGGTGGCCAAAGTATTGGAGTTTCAGCTTCAATATCAGTCCTTCCAATGAACACCCAGACATGCCTCAAAAATGAGTTCATTATTAGAGCAAGAGCCCATGTCTTGGAGTCATGCCTGTGCTCAAGCCTAGGTTCCTTATCTAACTAGTTCTGCAAGTTTATCTTATCTGGACCTCTTTCTCTTCTTTTAAATGGTAATGGAGTATTTACCTGTCAATATTATTGTGAGATGATGTGTAATGCTTCCAGTTCAGGCCTAAAACATAGTAGAGATGAATGTGCCATCTAAAAAAAATTCACACATGCTTATAACACACACATACACACACACTCACAGCATATACACATCACTGGCTTGGAGGGAGGAAAAAAAAAAAGCAGGCATTTTTACAATGTAAAATATAGAAGCATTATGCTTTGACCCCATTTTTTCTATATGTCATGCTAAAGATTTACGAAGATCTTTAGAAAGAGATTGTCATTCAGCAGTCAAAGAGCTCAAAGGGCAGCTTCGTATAAACATCAGCCTGCCAAGGGTTTACTGAGAGAGTGCCCTGTCTACCCACTAAACTGATTCTTATCTTTGGGAAAAGTTGTTTAGAAGAAACTTCATGTTTTCTTTAGAGCCAATCACATCTAATCCTAAACGATAAGACTCTTTGGGAAGAAAGATCTGAGACTACCATGCTTGAGAATCAAATTAATCAAGATCAAAACCATATCTCCGCTAGATACCTTACCTTGCAGTCCAATGCACACCTTCTGCTCTACTTTGGAGTCAGCTTTGTCTGCCTCTCCCTTTCTGTGTGTATGATGGCATTTCATAGAGTTCTGTTTCTTGACCCTAGACTGTGCTGAACAAAAATATAAAAGTGAGAAATGCTGCTCATAGTTACTCTCTGACTATATATGTCACATACTAATTATAAGAAGTATGTTTTGTGTTAACCTATATGTAACCTGAAAACATACCTTAATCATCAGTGAAGTTGTCTGGACAAGAATTTAGCGAATTTAGCTGGCTCTCTAAGATAATATTAAATAACAAACACATAGTTGTTTTATATGCCTGGTACTATTCTAAACATTTACCATATATTAATTTATTCAATGTTCCCTAAACCTTATAAGGCAGTTACTATTATTATCCTCATTGTGAAAATAAGGAATTTCAGGGACAGAGATGTTAAACGATTTGTCCAAAGTGAATTAGTTGGTAAGTGCAGAAACTGTTCTGTGGTCTAGTGTACTCTGCTCTATGTTATCATTCCTCTTGGCACTTTGAACACTTTGTGTAAAACAAGATGGCTTCTTCCTCTCACTGTCAAAATCTTCCAGGTACAGTAAAATCTTATTCTGTTCCACCGTTTTTCCAACTCCTTGAGGATGGACAAACAACTTTCTTATAATACAGAGAAATATTATTGCAAAATTTACTGCCAGGTTGAGACCTTGCTGCCATACTAAATTTTTATGACAGTTATAAACACCTAAAAAATCTAAGTCTATCATGGGACTGCTTATAAATCCTAATAATAACTCTCTGACCAAGCAGCATCATAAAAGAGCAGAGTGGCTGACTTCGAGTAAGCAAGAGCAAAGGTTTGGATAATTTTAGTTTGATGTTTGATTCTTCTTCCCTTTCTCTGCAAGATACTAAGAGAAGGAGGAGGTGATGAGAGGTGAAAGAAAAAGAAGGCTTCCCGTAGAAGCCCTGCTAGATCTAACTTTCTGAACTTCCCTTTTCTTTTAAGTATAATGGTATTCAATACATTGTAGCATCCTTTGAAATTCCATCTTACTAAAGCTACTCAGCACTTAGGAGAACAATTTAACAAGTGATTGTAGAATTCTTGCCATCCGAGTGCTGCCTCAGGAGTTATTTCCCTGTTGTGTGTTTCTTTTTAAGTTTTGGAAGGCCTGGGGAAATACTGAACAGAATTACAAAAATGAATTATACAAGATCTGGCTTTAAAGTAATGAGACTGATTCTACAAGCCATACCTGAACATCCGTGCTATTGCCATAATCACACTTGCGCTTGTAGTCAAGAGGTCATAACACAAATCGGTGGGATTAGGGAGGAAAAATGGATTAGAAGAATACACATCAAACTCAGAATAGTGATTACCTCTGAGATTAGAGGGGCTTCCACAGTGGATGAGTGGGTAAAGAATCCGCCTTCATCTGCCTGCATTAGACGCAAGAGACAGGATCTGATCCCTGGCTCAGGAAGATCCCTGGAGGAGGGCGTGGCAACCCACTCCAGTATTCTTGCCTGGAGAATCCCGTCCTCTGCCTGAACAGAGAAGCCTGGTGGGCTATAGCCCAGAGAGTCCAAAGAGTGGAACACAGCTGAAGCAACTGATCAGGCAGGCATGCTGTGATTAAAGAGGACTCTGGCTTACCCTATAATGTTATCATTTATTAAGCATAGTGTCTTTAAATATTCTTAAAATAAATCAACTAACACATTTTGTCTAAAGAGTACCTAAACTAATCTTTAAAATTGCTGCTCAATTTTTTTCTCATGAATTTTTCAAAGAAAAAGATTTCATGCTTTCAAGAAGTAACCATTCCAAGGCTTTAATTCTTAGGCAATACTGTCTTCACATGTTACATTCGTTTTAGGGTTGACATTATTATTACTACTAATTAGAAATAAAACATTTGTTTGCCATGAGTAGGGAATCTCACTGGCTTCTTTGATGTAGGAACCCAGCCCTGTCATGTTTCTCACTAGACTTCATTAATACATTTTGCCACTCTCTTCCATATACTTGAGTCTCACCATTCATTTCGTTTCTTTTAGTTGACTTGTTTCATTATCACCCACTAGACTAGGCCCAATGATTGATTTCCATATAAGTTTCTCAGATATTCAAGAAGAAAATTTACTTTCTTTCTTTAGAGGGAAAAAGGCAAAGGGAAATCATTTATTGCTAAACTTGAATGTGTCACCATAAGCAAGTTTTAATGCATGGTAGTGGGAGGAACTATATCTTCAAGCAAAAGTGATTTGTCCATTGGCTTGACTCTTGGAAGAAGTTAGGTATATACCCTAGAATGTCTAGTGCTTAAAAATATATATCTTGGTTAAAACACAGGAAAAAGTCTATTTTAATTTTACCCACAGTAAAAATATTGGTCAACATGAAATTAAAAGTGAAAACAATACCTCTCCTTGTCCCAGCCTCCCCCCAAAAAATCTCAACCTCTTATAAAGTCTTTAAAAACAAAATAACATGCATTTATGTGTTTTTTCTACTAACAGTCTTTTGGTATTTATAATGTAGTACAGAAAGACTTTTAAGAGGAGAAAACGGCAAGTTAGAACAACATACCAATGTGCTTAGCACTGAGTTTACAGAGGGTACCCACTCACACCACAGTACTCTGACCAGGCGAGTAGAAGAGAACAGCAAGGGAAGAAGAGAAGTGTTCTCCATAATGGCTACAATGAGGCAAAATAGTTATTCAGAAAAGTCACCTGGGAAAATAGCCTCTGGCCCTCTTCATCTGGTGCAGGTGGGCATCCATGCATACATTCACATGTATAATTATTAACAGTAAAATATAAGTACATTGGATCATAATCACTAGTGAGAATTTATCAAGCCTTACTGTAAAGGGTACTGACAGTATGAAATGGGAAGTCAAATCCCTGTGGAAGGACCTCTGATAAGACATTCTTGATTCTTTATCAAATAGTGAAATTAACTGAGAATGCCTCATGTGACTGCACCCTGAGGCCAAGTGATATTCATGCATTAACACTCCAACCCAGGGAACTAAGGTATAGATACCTTCAATTCCTCCTCCAGCTTGCTCCTGTTAGACAAGAAAGCCTCACATTACTCTGTGTGTATAGGGGCAGCATATGTGTATTGACAGATGAGACATCATGGGAAAATTCACTTCCTAAGAAAATTCAAATGAGCATGCTTGTAAATATCAAATCTTGATATTTTTTTAACTGAGATTTTAAGAAAACTGAGAAATAAAATGTTTACTATCAGTAGAGTTCAGAGATATAAGAAAAATACCCAGACATTACTATGATGTCTATAATGCTTAACCACTTTTGATATATCCCTTCCTGTAGTCATTTGTGTAAATGATTAACTTATTAATTACAGTCTCTTGACTGACGTGTGGACAAATATAGTATAAGCTGTGGAATCAGGCCTAAAATCACATGCAGCTTCAATGACTAGCTATGTGTTCCTAGACAAGTCATCTAGCCTCTCTGGGTTTTATTTCCTTTATCTGCAAAATGAAGATAATAAGGTTTACTTCACGTAATTGTGTGATAGAGACATAATATTGAATACCTTCTTAATCTGGAACAAAGTAGGTGTTCAATAATTGGTAGATAACTTTCTTATTCCTACTATTGATAAAATGAATACCATTTTCCAAAGAACCTGACCTTCTCCTCAGCATAAATGGTGTAAGGCACTGATAAGAGCAGAAAGGACACGGTATCTATTCAACTCCTAGTATATGCCAGGAATTGCATTTGCACTTTATATAAGTTATCTCATGAGATTGTCCCAGTAATCTGAAGAAGTAGGTATTCTTAGCTCTGTTTAAAGATGAGATGACTGAGACTGAATCAGATTAAGCATCATCCTTAAAATCAAACAGCTATAAATGTCAAAGTATCAGAGAATGAGGATTTTTGGAATGCTGCTTGTTCGTCATTGCTTTGCTAATTGAGTCTGTGTATCTTTCCAGATTCATTTTTAACCATGAGATGGTGTCAGGTATAATATCTACGATCATAAAGTTCCAGTTCGTACTAAAGTTGTCTTCTGGCAAGCTTTGCAAAGAGCTGCAAATGCTCCTTAGCAGTTTAGTGATGATGTCCAGAAATCTTAGTATTACAGAGCTTGGGATTTCAACCTCAGTGTTTCATAGATCTTTAGAAGGAAAAGGGTAATTTTTCCTCCTCATGGTGGAAGAGAAGACCTTGCATTTTTAAGGTTCAAAATAGACCATTCCTTTTCCTGCATTTCCTTCAAATCGCATTGGGTGACAGTTGATCAAGTATTCTATACTACGTCAAAACTGTTTGTGGAAAAGCTCCAGGAAACTGTAAATTTCAAAACATCTAGGCTTGCTGTCTTCAGAGTACAATAGCCAATAAAGTCAAAAGGGCATCAAGGTTTCATGTTTACTTTGTGGTCCCCATATCTGCAAAACCCACAAAGATACACACATGCACACCCCACCTCTAGACAGTCACACATAATTTCTTGCATTTGCCAGATCCCTGGAACATATATATTTTCAAAGATTTGAAGACATTTTATTCAAAATGACTAAACTTAAAATTGCCATGGCACACAACTGGTTTGTCACCCACTTGAAGTTTAAGAACTACTTGGGTGACTCATCATAAAATGTGCCTCGTATAGTACCTTGACTTAGAAAATCTTAATAGATAGTTGCCAATTGAGTGAATAAATTTGTTCAAGAGTTAAAGATACCACAGTTATCTTTCTTCTTTAAAACATAAAAATAACTTTTGGTCAATGTGGATAGATAAATCATAATAAATATGTGCTTTCAGAACAGACAAGTTTATTCTCATTTAACTAATTCATAGTGAATCTATTCTTAATATTTATACATGGAGCAGAAAAAAGTGTATGAAAATCATAAAGAAGAATGCATGCACAGCATTATTCCTGCGTATTTATAAATGTCTTCATCTAGGCAACAGTTATTATTTTGTGTTCCAAATATAAAAAGGGAAAGTACAAGGAGTGCTATGAGCTCAATATTCATTCATTCTTGAGCAAAATTAAATCATTTGGAAAGCTACAATGACTTTAATCGTATTAGGAAGAATACTAGCAGTTGCCATGTTTTCTTTGTCTTACTGAGGGCTGCATGTTTAATATACTACCTTTATGGAGAATTCCAGATTCTTAGGAAGTTGGTAAGTTAAAATGACCAGACATTTTGACAAGTCATTTAGTCCCGTTTCATTCATGTTTATTACAATTCTTCATTACCTTCAAAATAAAGTCCAAATTCCACAGCTGACATTCAAGGCCTTTGATAATCAGGCCATGCTTCCTTCTAATACCAGCTAGGACTCTGATTTCAATCTATTGATACTGACTATAATTTATTTAATAAAAAATCAAATTTGTTAGAAGGATATATGGTGCTAATAGGTTGGAATAGAAGGCGGCAGAAGCAAGATTAAATGCTGGGGAAAACCAGGGTATTTCAAAAGGGCTCAAGCTGGAAGCTGCTTGACTGTTTCATGTGGGAATGCTTCTGTAAACATAAGGATCTCAGTAGTTTTCAGTCTTTTTGTCACTTTTTTTGTTCTCAGGCTAACAGAAAGCAGGCTCATATTGGTCCTGCCCAGTGGTACCCAATGGAAAAAATCCAAATAAAATCAAATTCATATTTCCATAAGAAAGGTAATGAATGCAGCTAAACAGCAACAATTGTCCATCTCTCTCCTCCAATTTATTTGTGCCCTTCTTTCTGTTTTTTTCAGCCACATGGAAGAAATTTCAGGTCTGTAAATTTCTTGGACCTGAAGATCTCATAAGACCTGAAGATCTCATAAGACCTCAAGATCTCATAAGTGATCTTATGCCTCCGTGCCTCTATACATCCTTCCCTCTACTAAAAAACCCTCCATTTTTTCTTCCCTCATAACATAATTTTAACCAAGCCTCTAAGATTTAACTTCTCTGAGAGCCTTTGCCAACATGTCTTCCTCCCACCCACATTGCCCACCGGAGTTGCGTCCTTCTTCCATCTTTCCATAGCATTCTCTGTTCACTTCCACCATACCTCTTACTGTGGGTAGTGTTGTAATTCCTAATTTAACCTCCCTTTCTCAGACCTGTCCCTAAATTTTGTTTGGAGCTGTCCACTCTTCTTTTCCCATCCATTGCTGTTTTTTGCTCCATGTTGGCCACTTTCTTTTCATTTTTTTTTTTATTTTGCAGAAACCTATCTGGCCTAAGAATTAGTGGTGTGACCTTGGGAGAATGACTTGGGGAAGAGGCTCTGCACAAACCAGAAAGCAGGGCTTCCTCACTGGGGAACTCTGGGTCTCAGGTACCTGGCATGTGGTCCAGAAGATATGGTGGCTCAAGATCTAGGTGAACACATCTCCTCGGTCCCATGAGAGAAAACAAAAACAGTCAGAGGGGGGTAGTAGGATGCTCTAAAGCTCCATGTCTAATGCAGGGTTCCTGGATACCTGAGTCTAAGGACCAGCCAGCCTCATCTAGGCTATGAGTTACTGGAAGCAGATCCAGCACCTCCTGTGGTGCATATGTAGGCAGTGTCCTATCCAAGGATTAAATAGATTAAAAAACTTCAGTTGTCTTTGTAAAACAGAGATCATATGTAAAATAGAGATATGTTACATATTTGTAAAATAGAGATCATATTATCATACAAGTATGATCTCATTCCATGGCTGACATGAGAGAAAGGAGCTAATCGATTCAAGGGTGCTTTGAAAGAATTTAAGTTTTTAAAGGTTGTTTTTAACATTTTCCCAAACAGGTTATGAATTATTTTTGTTGCCTTCCCAGAACAAGAAATAGCAAAATGTGAATCAAATCAAACAGAATAAAGTTCAGATTATATATACTAAACTCTTAGCACAGAACCTTACAAATTGGGCTATGATTATGAATAATAGAATAAATAAAAACATTAATATCTTAATTTCCATAATTTATACTTTTCCCTTTCCTATTAAAAAATAATGTTAGGAAATCGATAATATGGGACCTCCGACAGAAGAAACAAACACCAATTGGCACAGGATGCTAATTATTCTTAAGACACTCAGGTTCCTACAAGATAGTCACTTTAGTGCAGCAATTTCAGGCTGAGGCCCATTTTGAATGTAATTGTCACCCTGCTTATTTAACTTATATGCAGAGTACATCATGAGAAATGCTGGACTGGAAGAAACACAAGCTGGAATCAAGATTGCTGGGAGAAATATCAATAGCCTCAGATATGCAGATGATGTCACCCTTATGGAGGAAAGTGAAGAGGAGCTAAAAAGCCTCTTGATGAAAGTGAAAGAGGAAAGCGAAAAAGTTGGTTTAAAGCTCAGCATTTAGAAAACAAAGATCATGGCATCTGGTCCCATCACTTCATGGGAAATAGATGGGGAAACAGTGGAAACAGTGTCAGACTTTATTTTTTGGGGCTCCAAAATCACTGCTGATGGTGACTGCAGCCATGAAATTAAAAGACACTTACTCCTTGGAAGAAAAGTTCTGAGCAACCTAGATACCATATTCAAAAGCAGAGATATT
>SJYC01123258.1:39-14005 GCA_006408675.1 Madoqua kirkii
CTATTATATCTCATAAATCAAGTTTGCTAACTTAAAATATATGTTATCTGAGATGACAAAATTGCTTGACTGATATTTTTACATATCAAAAACCAGTTGCATTGTGTACCCAGAGTTAATATAATTACCTCAATGAGAAAAAATGATCAGGATTATTTAGAAAAAATAATACCATTAATAACTAAGAAATAAAAAAGAATGGGAGAAAGAAATGGCAACCCACTCCAATATTCTTGCCTGGAAGATCCCATGGATGGAGGAGTCTGCTGGGCTACAGTCTATAGGGTTGCAGAGTTGGGCACGACTGAGCAACTTTACTTTTCAAAAAAAAATAAGGAGAACTTGTAGTAGAAGATATGAAAGGGCAAAATGAAGCTATGAAAATCAGAATGATTTTTTAATGAATAGAAATAAAAAAGAATGGGAGAAAGAAATGGCAACCCACTCCAATATTCTTGCCTGGAAGATCCCATGGATGGAGGAGTCTGCTGGGCTACAGTCTATAGGGTTGCAGAGTTGGGCACGACTGAGCAACTTTACTTTTCAAAAAAAAATAAGGAGAACTTGTAGTAGAAGATATGAAAGGGCAAAATGAAGCTATGAAAATCAGAATGATTTTTTAATGAAAGAATAGAAAGAAAACAGAACAGATTGAAAAATGAACAGAACTACTAAATAAAAGCACAGCTGCTGCTGCTGCTAAGTCTCTTCAGTCGTGTCCAACTCTGTGCAACCCCACAGACAGCAGCCCACCAGGCTCCCCAGACGATTCTCCAGGCGAGAGTACTGGAGTGGGGTGCCATTGCCTTCTCCAATGCATGAAAGTGAAAAGTGAAAGCACACAACACCATATTCTAATACTCCTGGTCACTTTTTACCCCAGTACTGAGCCAGTAGTAGTCTTTCTCCAAGAAATCTTTTTATGAGAGACTGGTTCAAAATGGCAAACTTCGTATATAACTTAACCTTCCTTTCCTTTTGCGGTTCCACTTAGTGTAAGATATGTATATTTACAAACATATACCACACAATGCTAGTAGAATAAAAAAAATTGAGCAAGAATTGACTAGAAACAAAAAAAAAAGAGAAAAACATGAAAGTTATAAAACGAATGGTGCTTGATTAACCAGAAATATAACAGGGAAATAGAGAGCTTGAGATACTAAAGGAAGTGATGCTATCCATAACAATGACAAGTATAGGGCCATAAATTTCCGGACTAAGAGAGTGGGAATGGGTAAACATCAGGGGAATGGCTGAAAGAAAGATTCAGAGTAACTGAGTGGATTGTGCCTCTTCCTCACCACTTTCTTTGTGAAGCAAGGAAAGGAGTACTTGATTGTAATTTTCTCTTGTTCTTCCCTTGATTCTTAACAATTCCTTTTTTTATGAATTCATCATTTTAAAAAACTATGTGTCCTTAGGTTATCTTGCTGCTAAGTCACTTCAGTCGCGTCCAACTCTTGCGACCCCATAGACGGCAGCCCACCGGGCTCCCGTGTCCCTGGGATTCTCCAGGCAAGAACACTGGAGTGGGTTGCCATTTCCTTCTCCAATGCATGGAAGTGAAAAGTGAAAGTGAAGTCGCTCAGCCGTGTCCGACCCTCAGCGACCCCATGGACTGCAGCCCTCCAGGCTCCTCCATCCATGGGATTTTCCAAGCAAGAGTACTAGAGTGGGTTGCCATTGCCTTAACCAAATCAAAATGTATGAATAGAATTTAGGAAACAAGTTGTTAGAAGATATTCCTTTATACTATTTGTAATTTGGTTGTTAATGATTCCTCTTATTGAGGAAACTAAAGAGTCATAAAGTAAAATAATTTTAAATTTTAATCAACTATACCCCATACTATAGTCATATGAAAAAGGTTAAGTTTGGGAAATGTAGGTGTACCTTGATCCATATGATCTAGAGGAGTAAGTATACATTCTGAGACTAATTAGTTACTCATTTACATGGTCAGTTGGTTCCCTTTGTTTATGATTCTATTGGAGAACAATTGATTGTTACTTGATGACAGTAACCTTTATTTAAGATAATACAACTTCATTTCTCATTGAATATATTTCTTAAATAGACTTCTGTATGAGGAACACAGTTCCACACAGCTAAGAGAGATATTTTTATCAGTTATATCTGATGTTCTAAATTAACAGAATAGGCATTCTGAGATACAAATCTAGCTATTGTGAATGTGGCTGACAACAATTAGTGTTCATTCCTACTTTGTTCTGCCCACTCTAATTGAAATTTGCAAATGAACTAATTATATTGTGCTGTTGAATCTGAGATACCACTCACACGATAACCCCTTCAGATAATCACTTAACTTTCTAGGATGTAAAACTACATCATAACACAGAAGGCCCCAAAGTCTTAACTAGTCAGTGGGCCTTTCTCATAATGTATTTTCTTTTTTCTTCTTTTAAAAATAACTATTTATTTGACTGCATCGGATCTTAGTTGCAGCACAAATATTATTTGCCCACAGCATTCGGTATCTTCCTCTTCCAGGGATGGAACCCAAATCCCCTGCATTGGAAGACAGATTCTTAACCCCTAACCACTGGATCACAAGAGAAGTCCCTTCATAGTTTATTTTCTGTCTTTCTCATCTTCCTGTTCTATGCAATCCCTGTTTACTCTGATAACCCATCTTCTCTTCCATTACCCAAATGTGAAGTTACCCTTTGACCAACACAGTTTTTAAAAACTGTTTTTAACATCACTATTATTTCATTGTCACATTAGTAGAGCTCCTTTTTTCTTTTTTAGCATAAGTTTATAAACATCAGCCCATTAGAAAGTTGAGACTCTAGTTTTACCATTTAACTCAGAAATGTGTCTCATATCTGTTTGGGCTTACTATCTTGTTCTACTTTTACTCTTAAGATGGATTCTTTAGTGTGTCATTTTAGAATAGAAATTAATAGACAGACAATTATAAAAGTTGAACATTAGGCCGTTGAAGGAAGCTGTGCTAGAATGGGAGCCCACAGCTGCCCATAGCTGTGTCTCTAGCAAATCTTAGCCTTTAATAAAATAGTTTTTATGCATCATCCTGCTTATCTGTGTGTTCACAGGTGTGTGAAAGGCTATCATCTGCAGAATAAAATACCCCAATGGCACCAGGACAATAAAAAGTGGTGACTCTCATCTATCTTTGCCTGAGGAAAAGAAGGCTTGAGAACATATAGAAATAGAATGTGGGAGAGAAAGAAAAGGCCACAAGCAAAGTTTAAATTGTTTCCAGTTTGGGTCAGTGGAAGGGGTATGAGCCACACGGAGCTAGAAGGCATTGACCTTGCCATCCAGCAGGTGCACTTAGAGATTGGCAAGATGGCCCAGTACAAGGCCCCGCTTGGCACAACTGTAGCTGTGACCTAAATTAAGGAAGCAGAGAGCCACATTAAAAAAGCAAGATAAGACCCTAATCGCTTCTTTCTGGAAAGAAAGAGAAAGATATTGTAGACAGAATAGATTGGAAAGGACCAAAGTACTCACAAATACATATTCCAAAATGTAGACAAATACCCTTTAAATTCAAAATTGAGAAATTCAGTTCTAAGAGATACTTTTGGCCAAGTGGGCTGAGGGTTTATTTATTTCACTGCTATATTAGCTTTAGCCTCTCTGGCATATAAACATTCTATTAAACAGGAAAAGGTCTATTTTTTTCAAGTATAAGAAAACTTTTCTTTCAAAACGTTTCTTTTAATTGCCCAAACTATTCCAAACCTTTCTCTATATTAAAAGATTAATCAAATAAATTCTGAACTGAAACTCAAAGTTCTTCTGTCATTATTTTCAAACTTCAGAAGAAGGCAAAATACAGATAAAGAAGAAAGGCCAAAAAAATCTTCTTTCCAATGTCTGTACCTAATTGTCAGTTCCAGAGTTTCATTGCCTGAATTTCATTCTGAATGACTAAGGGAAGAGCGTCATTGTAACCAGAGTTCTGGGGAGACCTGAATGATATTATTTTATTTAGGAGAATGGTAGCCACCTGAGCAAACAGACAACCCCAAATTGGGCCTGATTTGAAACAACATAACTTGTTCTCAGACATTTAGCCTCCCGGTAAGCTGGTTACCTGTTAGACAGGATAACACAGCCCCAGGATCTATTTTCAAAGATTTCATCATTTCAGATATGTGGGGGAAACACATATTGCCAGACACAGAAAATAAACTCTAACACACTGAAGGGCACCAATTTTCTTGTACCTGAAATGCTTATGCATTTGAGTCAAGTATTCTGAGTATGAAAGGGAGGTACATTGTAGAAACAGTGGGGTGTAATGATTTTCACTGCAGTGGAGTGAGATTTATATCATACTGAAGAGCATTCAAAAAAAAAGGTCTATACATGGACAGGGTGGACACACTTTACTAGGTTGCTCCCTCTCCACAATTTTACCTTCCCAAGCTTGAATTTATAGGCTTAGGTTTCATAGTGTAATTACTGGGTTTAATATCAGAGAGGAGAGCAGCTTTGGTTTTTGGAGTATGTTTGGTGTTTATTCAAGGGAAACAATCTCCAACGCAGTTTCATTTTCTTTTCATTTTCACTGGGATGGGGGTGGGGGATGAATACTGATGTTTATGGAGTTTAAGGGTCTGGCAGCACTGGGAACTGCAGAACTTTGTTTATCCAGCGTCCAGTTTCAATCCAGAGGGTGCCAATGCAAACTTCTCCAGACCACCATGCCAAAAATGTCAGCCCTGTCTTGGAGGAGCAGCCTTCCCAGGCAGAGAGAGGTTCTCAGAGCCAGCTTAGTTTGCAACTGAACTGGAGAGAAAGCTCAAGCACTAAACCATGCTGTCTCAAGCACAGCAGTTTAAAAATATGCTTTTTATCAGATTTGCCTCATATTTTGCCTCATATTTTTTATCACAGCAGGAGCCTGCCATCACCAGCTAAGCTGATTGACTGTGTCCTCTATCAGCATTCAGCTTTGATATTCATGTCTTCAGGAAGGCTCCCTCCGTTTCACTTATACTCTTGCTGGGGTCTCTTTATGCACCCACTATTACCGCAGTCACGGCATCCGTCCCCCAACTGAGAAGGAAGCTTAAACTCATCAGGATCACCTGCATATCTACTAACGTGGGTGCCATCAGAAATGCAGCGCAGTCAGCACTTTCTTTCCATTCTTGAGACATTACAACTCCACAGCCCTTGGGGGGTTTCATTCTAACAGCTGGAAAGTCCTGGTTTTCAATACAATTTGCGTTTTCCTCCTCATATTGCTTGGTATCAGGGCCAACTTCGTAAAGCAGTTTTTAATGAACCCGTAGCCAGTGTGTTAAATATGTTAGTTGAGTTTTTCCATAAAGCCAAGCTAATATAACCCGATTGTTTTCTTAGGCATCCGTGGGGAGTAAGGAACATAGAGGGTAAGAAAAGTGGGGGTGTGTAGTTGATATAGTTAGTATGCTGCCAAAGTTACCCATCTTTTAAGACTTCCCACCCAATAATGAGCTGATGGCCTTCATGTTAGCTGAGCTTTCTGAAATAAAGAGCTCATCGATACAGTGGAGCCCAGAAAGACTCAAATTTGAAGTATAAGCCTTTGGAAAATGCTGCCATACTGAGAAAAAACTAGCTCCATAACTAGGCATGGGATGAACTTTGGAGTCAAACTCTATGCTTGCTGCTTTTATTCGTAGAATTCTTGTCACTGTAAAACTATCTAAGAAGATCGCTGCCAAACTATTTATGATGTTAATCAAGTGCAATAAAAAGACTGATACACTGCATTTGTTTTCCTGTGGCATTTGTCCAGTGCCTACTGGGAAGCACATTCTCAAGTGCTGGGGACGGTTTCGAATTATTCCTGTGTGAGTTCACTATGTAGTCCTGTGAGAGGCGGCAAATATCTGTCAATAGTCTGAGCAGCTCATTTAAGTGCAAACCTCTAAAACTACAAAGTAAGGAGACTATCAAAAATTAAAACAAGCAAGTAAGCAAACAAACAAAATATCCCAAGAGCAATAAGTTAGTTAAAATCCCGGACTCTTGAGTCAGACTACCTGAGTTTCAGTTCCAGCCATTCACTAGCCATTATGGTCTCAGGCAAGAGTTCTACCCTTTCTCTGCCTCAGTTTTCTCTTCTGTAAAATCATATATATATAAAAGATAATAATAGTACTTACTAATTTTATTAGAGTGATAATTGATGATATCTGTAAGAGGTTGGTGATTAGTATATAATAAATTCATTTAGATATTTGTTAAATAAAATACTCTCAAGATGAGGTCACTGATTAGAGGATAATATTCCTTTGTCAGATTTGGAAGTACTATTGGTGGAAAGAATGCATATGTTGCACAGAAGAACTAAATCCATCAATTATGAAATATTCCAGTATCATGATCATGGTATGTGTGCAAATAAAATGAATTATTGAAAACTAAGCATTTACAACATTGCCAATGATGATAATTTAAAACACTGTGTAACATTTAAAGCTGAACTGACAAAGGTTTTGAGTTCTAACTCTGATGTTTACAAACTTGTAACTAAAATTTCTGCATTCTACTTTCCTCATCTGTAAAAAGTGCTTTTATAGCACTTCTTGCAGTAGATTATGGTGAGGATGAAATAAGTATTTAGTACAGTGTTTGACATATAGCAATCATCCAGCAATATGGAGAATTTTATTTTTTTAATTAGGAGGCCATGATACATTTTTGGTAATGAAACTTCAATATAGTTATCAAGAAGTAGGGTTCTTATAGCATAAAATCTTCCTGATTTTAAGGACTCAAACTAACACAGATCAGGTTTAAAGATTAACCAACATGTTATTTTGTGACATATTTTGGGACTTGTAACTGTCAAGCAATGGTGCCTATCAAAAGGAAAGATTTTATTCCCCTTTTAATCAACATTCAAAAAAAGAAATGGCTAATTATGACATGAGAGATGATAATTGTTCATGGTTAGCAATGGTGTTTCTAAAAAACATACCTAAAACTAGAAATTAGTAAAGGGCAAAGTATACTGCCTTTTAAAAGGATGTAAAATAATTGTTGATAAAAATTTCTAAGAACTTTCACCTGGAGTTTATATTTTTATTTCAGGTCTTTCAGTAGTTTTATTTCTGAGCCCTATGTTTTATTTCCTGTCAAAATTGATTTGGCTCCATCTTCCTCCAAACTTCTCACATGTAAGGAATTCAAAGTTATGTAATCTTAGACCTAGGAGACACCTTATCAATCATCTCGTCAAGACTCCTTATGAGGAAGCTGAGGCTCAGAGAAGTGAAGCAGTCGGCCCAAGCCCACAGAGATGCTCAGAGGTAAAGGCAGGTTTAGCATCTAGGATTCCAGTGTTCTTCCCACTTAATTTAGTGGAGTGAAAAAATTTTTGTCAAAGTTTCTGGAGAGGTGACAACAATCATCAGTTTTAGTTTTTGTTTGCAAGGGGTGCGTGTGTAAGACTGTTTATTTCCTCTCAGATACCATATCTACAGCTCCAGTGCCTGGCACGGGGTGAATAATGGTATCTATGCTATGGTCTTCTGTGTAAGGAAACAGGTTTCCCAAATAGACTGAATATTTGATTTTAGTACCTGCTTCCATTCATGTGTGTATGTAGTTTATATAGACATATGCCATTCTTACTGTGTTAACTTTTTATTTTAATGTATATGTATATATGAAAGTGAAGTTGCTTAGTTGTGTCCCACTCTTTGTGACCCCATGGACTGACTATGACCTACCAGGCTCCTCGGTCCATGGGATTTTCCAAGCAGAATAATGGAGTGGGTTGCCATTTCCTTCTCCAGGAGACCTTCCCAACCCAGAGACTGAGCCCGGGTCTCCCGCATTTCAGGCAGACGCTTTACCGTTTGAGCCACCAAGGAAGTCATATATATATATGTATATTTTTATGTAACGTATATATATGTATGTTTTTATGTAACATATATATGTATATGTAAATATATACATATTTACTTAAGTAAATTATATATTTACATATACATATATATAGGGCTTCCTTGGTGGCTCAGAGGTTAAAGCGTCTGCCTCCACTGCGGGAGAACTGGGTTTGATACCTGGGTTGGGAAGATCCCCTGGAGAAGGAAATGGCGATCCACTCCAGTATTCTTGCCTGGAGAATCCCATGGATGGAGAAGCCTAGTAGGTTACAGTCCATGGGGTCGCAAAGAGTCGGACACGACTGAGCGACTTCACCTCACCTTATATATATATAAACTTAAGCTGAAACTCCAGTACTTTGGCCACCTCATTCAAAGAGTTGACTCACTGAAAAAGACTGATGCTGGGAAGGATTGGGGGCAGGAGGAGAAGGGGACAACAGAGGATGAGATGGCTGGATGGCATCAAGGACTCAATGAACGTGAGTCTGAGTGAACTCCAGGAGATGGTGATGGACAGGGAGGCTTGGTATGCTGCTACTCATGGGGTAGCAAAGAGTCAGACACGACTGATCTGAACTGAACTGAAAGAAATATAATGCTTAGATACAAGTTAATGCAATCAGTTGTTAACAATTTTTATGTCTAACCCCAGCCTTCTGTTCAAATAGAACACAATATTCCCAATAACTTTGAACTTAATCTTGAAGTCCAATGGGATAAATAGGCAGCTACTGAATCAAGTATTTGGGAATCTTCAGTTGAAGATGTTTAATTTTCTCATAGGATTCTACTGATCTCTGCTTATAACTCATCACAAATGAGGGATGACATTCCTTTGCCAGAACTATCATACAATTTTTTTTACTACCTGGGTTCCCAGGTCTCCTAACCATTTTGAGAAAGGTGAAACTGATTTGGTTAAAAAAAAGTTAAAAAAAAATAGAATATCTAATAAGAGGTTTGGTTCTTACAAAAGTTCTAAGGAGTAGGTTCTGCTATCATCTCCATTTTACACGTGAGGAGACTAAGACAGAGAGAGGCTAAGTAATTTGTTCGCTAAGTAACAAAACTGAAATTTAAACCCATATAATGGGGCTCCAGAGTTTACATTGTTAACCGCAACATTACAGCCTCTCCACTAAGCCAGTGGACTTCCTAAGAGGAAGGGTGGTTTCTGGTCTCTTCCACCTGAAATGTGTTAGAAAATCCAATTATTCAGTAGTCTTTATGGTCCCCTAGGTCATCTTTAACCTAACTTCAAATTCAGAGAGCAAGATTATACTCTATTTGATAAATTATGCATTATTTCATATCATATATTGTTAATATTATACATCTTATGCAGGAGACCCAGGTTTAATCCCTGTGTCGGGAAGATCCCCTGGAGAAAGAAATGGCACCCCACTCCAGTACTATTGCCTGGAAAATCCCATGGACAGAGGAGCCTGGTAGGCTACAGTCCATGGAGTCAGAAAGAGTCAGATACGACTGAGCGACTCCGCTTTCTTATAACAAACACACGGAGACAAAATACCATGGAGTTTCAAAGTATACTGTATAAACTGCATATATGGTTTTGTCAAGAAAATCTTGTGTTATCACTATGTTTTGGATAAACATACAGATTTTTAATTTTTTTTGCATTAAAAAAGCAACTAATAATGTTGCATTAAAAAATTATATTACTTGAGCAACAGATATTGAAAACTGAGCATAAAGAGAAAATAGTATACAATCAAATTAAATATATAAAATATTATTGCAAAATAGGTATAAAAAAAGGCATAATCATTGTGGTATAGTAGTAAGGTATAAAAAACAGAGAACATGGTATAAGTACTATAATGGTTAATACTGTTACATAGCAAAACTATGCTTTTATATTTTTTATTCTCATTTTGTTGGTTCCCAGAATCTAGAGTCATCATCATTATTAGCAGATTTTTTTCCAGCATATATAATTAGGTCTTGTTACCTGCTCATATTGTTATGCATATTAGAAGATCGTGCCCTGAACTCAATAAGCTAGTATCTTGGGTTCCTCTACCTGTAGGGTTTGCTCCAACCAGGAACAATGCTCTGTGCACATGGTATGCTGCCGGGAGCAAGGGAGTTGCTTCCTGACCGGAATGTAAAAGTCATCCACCAAGAGTTCCTGTGTCCCCGAAGTCTCAAGATGGGGATTCTGGGCTATCAGCACACAGAGATGGAAACTTTAGACAAAGCCAGTGCTCCTCCATCTCCCAAAGGAGTTTAATCACAACTCTGAGGGGAAGCAAACTGAGCTATTGAATGTGAGATGATAAAATCTTAATGGAGAGGATGTCGTGAGAAGAGCCATATGGAAGGCCGAAGTCAGTTGCATGTGCAGAGTGCTGGTGGAGAGCAGAGAAAGGCCGAAAGTTACCAAAGGGAGATGAGAAGGACCGGGGAAGCAGTGACTGGGGTAAAGTCCAGAATGGGAAGAATGGAGAAAAGCAGTGGCCACGAAGGTGTGCTCACCCCAGGGAAGATGGACTCGAAGTCTCTGGTCTCTCAAGCAGAAAGCTAAGGATCTCATTGCTGTAGAACAGGTTCTCCTCTTACCTCCAGATGTCTTCCAGTGACATTCTGCTGCTTCATGGGTCATGGGATGGCAAATCTGAGACCACTGTTAGGTAGGATTACTGCTTTTAGATTCTCCCTGCAACATGAAGGGTTAAAAAAAGAGTGAGAAATTCTTTCCAGGTAACTAATACCATAATAACTCTTTACCTCTAGAGGGGGACTGATGGGGACAAATATGGTGTAATATCCCAAATCCAAGAAATTCTTGGTGCTTTAAATCCATTTCATACTCAAAATACACTTGCCACCAAAAAACACTTTGCTCTACTATCAGACAATAGCTTAAAATGTTTTTGCCCTTGGGAATAGTACCACATAATTTTTATTCTTAAAATGACTGAGTTTTCTTATGCCCAAATTTCAGTAAATATGGATGCAAGGAGAGAGGAGTCTGGATAACAGAGCCACTGAAATAAGTGTGAAGAGGTACCTGAAAAGGTATGTTGAGTATCTTAACGTAAACTAAATGCTTCTGTATTTCCACCTCAGGTTGCTTCTTCAAGGAGACTAGCCAAAGGTAAGCCATACTCATAACCAAGCAGGTAAAGAGCACTAAGCTAGAACTATGGAACTCTCTAATCTTCCATGATACCTGGTTTCCTTCTTAGTAATATCAGTGTTTTAGTGGATTTCTATAGCCCTTTTGGAGAAGGAAATGGCAACCCACTCTAGTATCCTTGCCTGGAAAATCTCATGTACAGAGAACCCTGGCAGGCCACACTCCATGAGGTTACAAAGAGTTGGATACAACTTAGTAACTGAGCATAAGCATGAAAGTCTCCTTAAATTTTAGTCTTCTAATTGCTGGAGTTTTCTTCAAACATTTACTTTTTAAAAATTTTTTGATGTGATCGTTTTTAAACTCTTTATTGAATTTGTTACATAACTGAGCTATTGAATGTGAGATGATAAAATCTTAATGGAGAGGATGTCGTGAGAAGAGCCATATGGAAGGCCGAAGTCAGTTGCATGTGCAGAGTGCTGGTGGAGAGCAGAGAAAGGCCGAAAGTTACCAAAGGGAGATGAGAAGGACCGGGGAAAGCAGTGACTGGGGTAAAGTCCAGAATGGGAAGAATGGAGAAAAGCAGTGGCCACGAAGGTGTGCTCACCCCAGGGAAGATGGACTCGAAGTCTCTGGTCTCTCAAGCAGAAAGCTAAGGATCTCATTGCTGTAGAACAGGTTCTCCTCTTACCTCCAGATGTCTTCCAGTGACATTCTGCTGCTTCATGGGTCATGGGATGGCAAATCTGAGACCACTGTTAGGTAGGATTACTGCTTTTAGATTCTCCCTGCAACATGAAGGGTTAAAAAAAGAGTGAGAAATTCTTTCCAGGTAACTAATACCATAATAACTCTTTACCTCTAGAGGGGGACTGATGGGGACAAATATGGTGTAATATCCCAAATCCAAGAAATTCTTGGTGCTTTAAATCCATTTCATACTCAAAATACACTTGCCACCAAAAAACACTTTGCTCTACTATCAGACAATAGCTTAAAATGTTTTTGCCCTTGGGAATAGTACCACATAATTTTTATTCTTAAAATGACTGAGTTTTCTTATGCCCAAATTTCAGTAAATATGGATGCAAGGAGAGAGGAGTCTGGATAACAGAGCCACTGAAATAAGTGTGAAGAGGTACCTGAAAAGGTATGTTGAGTATCTTAACGTAAACTAAATGCTTCTGTATTTCCACCTCAGGTTGCTTCTTCAAGGAGACTAGCCAAAGGTAAGCCATACTCATAACCAAGCAGGTAAAGAGCACTAAGCTAGAACTATGGAACTCTCTAATCTTCCATGATACCTGGTTTCCTTCTTAGTAATATCAGTGTTTTAGTGGATTTCTATAGCCCTTTTGGAGAAGGAAATGGCAACCCACTCTAGTATCCTTGCCTGGAAAATCTCATGTACAGAGAACCCTGGCAGGCCACACTCCATGAGGTTACAAAGAGTTGGATACAACTTAGTAACTGAGCATAAGCATGAAAGTCTCCTTAAATTTTAGTCTTCTAATTGCTGGAGTTTTCTTCAAACATTTACTTTTTAAAAATTTTTTGATGTGGATCGTTTTTAAACTCTTTATTGAATTTGTTACAATATTGTTTCTGTTTTCTGTTTTAGCTTTTCATCCACCAGACCTATGGGGTCTTAGCTCCCTGACGAGAGATCAAACCCTCACCCTCTTTGTTGGAAGGTGAAGTCTGAACCTCTAGACTACCAGGAAAGTCCCTTAAGTATTTATTTTTAAGCCAGTAAAATTATTGTTTTTCCAGCAAAATCTGAAATAAGAAACAAATAAAAACACTACTCTGATTAAAAATAAGATCAGGAAGCCCACATCCTGTGTTCTTTGCCTCTTCATATCCTCAAGGACCCCTGAAGGATCATCAATGGGTCCTAAAAAGAAGTCCATCCTTAACATTATTAGAGTCCAGGGCAAAGGTACAAATGGAGACCATACATCTAAACATTTAAAATGAAGTATTTATAAATGAAATTAAATAATCATTAAAATAAGCAATATTCCATCCTCCTACTTCATCAAATAAATATTCATAATGATGGAAACTAAGATCATGGCATCTGGTCCCATCATTTCACGGGAAATAGATGGGGAAACAGTGGAAACAGTGTCAGACCTTATTTTTGGGGGGCTCCAAAATCACTGCAGATGGTGACTGTGGCCATGAAATTAAAAGATGCTTAGTCCTTGGAAGCAAAGTTATGACCAACCTAGATAGCATATTCAAAAGCAGAGACATGACTTTGCCAACTAAGGTCCTTCTAGTCAAGGCTATGGTTTTTCCTGTGATCATGTATGGATGTGAGAGTTGGACTGTGAAGAAGGCTGAGTGCCAAAGAATTGATGCTTTTGAACTGTGGTGTTGGAGAAGACTCTTGAGAGTCCCTTGGACTGCAATGAGATCCAACTGAAGGAGATCAGCCCTGGGATTTCTTTGGAAGGAATGGTGCTAAAGCTGAAATTCCAGTACTTTGGCCACCTCATGCGAAGAGTTGACTCATTGGAAAAGACTCTGATGCTGGGAGGGTTTGGGGGCAGGAGGAGAAGGGGACGACCAAGGATGAGATGGCTGGATGGCATCTCTGACACGATGGATGTGAGTCTGAGTGAACTCCGGGAGTTGCTGATGGACAGAGAGGCCTGGCGTGCTGTGGTTTATGGGGGTCACAGAGTCAGACATGACTGAGCTACTAAACTGAACTGAATGATGGATAGGAACATGTTCAAATATAGAATGTTTGTGATGGAAAATTCTGGAATGAGGTAAGTCAGCTCTTGGCCCCTGGTCCCTGATGCCCAGCCTAGAGTCGACTCATTTTTTCTTACTATTCACTGTTTCATCTCCCATGGTGCAAACTGAGAGGCATCCTGTGAGCACCAAGCTTACAGTTAGAAACACTGCCTTCAAGTTCTGTGAAGCGGCTTTGTGGTACACC
>SJYC01123259.1:0-10692 GCA_006408675.1 Madoqua kirkii
TTGGATGATAAAACCTTGTGGTGGGGGGGGGGGGAGGGTGGGAAGGGGTGGGGGAGGAAGGGATTATTCAGGTTCAGACCATCTGAGCAAAGAAATCCAGAGGCCAGAGTGCCATCCAGACAATAGCCTAGAGAGTGGGCAGTGGCTGCTGATGGGCACGTGCCTATCAGGCCCATAGATCTCAGACAGTATTGCCTGGGGAGGGTTACACTCACCCAGGCAAGGTGCTTTAAGTGTGAAACCATTACCAACTGGGGTTCTTGGCTTCCTTAGTCAATGGAAGTTGACAAAAGGTCAGTCAAGAAATTCAGGCAAGGCTTTGTTGGGGCCCCTGCTGTAGTAATGGGAAGAAAACAAGTAGCAGCTTCCCTTGCTTGCCTGTTCATTGTAGAGGGGAGGTGAGCTGGTTCCTTAGATGAGCTGAGGGTAAGGGTGTGTCCAGAGACTGGGCTGAAGGGGTGACTTGGGTGTTTTGCCCAACCCTTTGGTGGTGGTGTGTGCAGGGGGCATCTGTAGTACCCTGATTTTGCTCCTAGCTCTTTGGAAGTGACAAATGCAATTGGGATTTTATTTTATTTTTTTGTATTTTGTTGTCCATAATTTTCCCCCAACTGTGCACGCATGCCTATGTTTTAACCCCTTATAATTTCTCTGTATTTTCTTGTTTAGGGAGACATTTGTCTAGGGGCAACCATTGCAGCAAAGCGTCCCAGGTCACAGGTCCCAACCTATCTCAGAGCCTTGACCCAAACACTCTCTTGCCCAAGTCTAGGGCAATGCTGACTGAGCAGAGGTGGAGACTCAGAAACCATCCTGTGGGTCCTTGAGGGCTCTCTTTTTAATGGAGTTTGGTAGAATGATTTTAGTGGACCTCACTGTCAGATTTTTATAATCAACCCCGTTGCATATGCCTCTAGACTGCAATGTCAGCCGCTGTTGAATCTCCAGCCTGTCCTCCTGCTTTATACATTTCAGACTTGCCAGCCTCATAGCAGCAATGAGGGAATTAATTTCTTAAAATCATATATATATATATATATCGGAACTTCAGTATGACACTTATATGACCTGGGGTTGGTTCCTGACTTTTCTGACAGTTTATTACTTCATCAGTATCATCAGGGAGAAAGCAGTGGCAATCCACTCCAGTACTCTTGCCTGGCAAATCCCATGGGCGGAGGAGTCTGGTGGGCTGCAGTCGATGGGGTCACTAAGAGTCGGACACGACTGAGGTGACTTAGCACAGCAGCGGCAGTAACATCAAAATAGTAACAGCAACCTCTTGGCCAGTGAAAGATTAAAAAAAGATAAAGTATGGCAAGTTCATCATACTGAGTTTGACACAGGGTAATGACTTCCAAAAAGTAACAACCACTACTTATTATTACTATTAACAATGAAGCAAAAGCTATTAAGCTGTAAGTTAGTTATAGAAATGTCAAAACATTCATTCAGCGTAATATATTAATAGTAACTGAGAACACGGTCTTTGAACTCAGGTCACAGGTGTTTGTATGTTTGCTCTGTCACCTACTACAGAATATTCTAGGCACAGTCACAGTCCCTGCCCCACAGAATCACGATCTGACTGAGTGCAAAACTCATGAGAGTTTTTCGTGATTATTAGACCCTACCATATTGACTTACTTTTAATTTTTTAAAAAACTAGAACTCATCTTTGGTTTAGACTCTTATATTTGAAAAGCACTACCAGATCTCAAATATAGAGCACAGTCATTAACCAGTAGAAACTTAGGTTCATTTGGAAAACTGAGTCTGGCAATGGCAAAATTGTACAGTTTTTGCACGCCAGCTTAGAGGAAGCAGCTCAAGTCACTGTTATAATCAGAAACATCATCACAGTCAGGATGCATGAAAATCCAAAATGTTTCAAACACAGAATCTCACAACACCGAATTTGTCATTTTACTGATGTCTTTCAGTGTTGCTCCTCGGAAGAAATAAAGTTTAAAGAAAAAGTTCGGTTTTTTTCCTGACTACTAAAAAATACTTAAGGATGTGACATTTAATATGATAATGGCATAAATTTCTCTGTTACCGATCAATTGAAGGCTATTTTAAAAACAAACATTACATCTATATGAAGGAAAGCAAGACCAGGAATGACAATTGTCATTTTTATGGGAGCCAGATCTCTCTAAGATAATTGCATGTGTACATCCAAGGACAGAGATTTATAGCTGACACACACTTTGTAGATTTCAGTGACAGGTACAAGCCTTGAAATACATCTCCAATACAGGAATCAAACAGATTTTTTTATTTTTAATTTTTAGTTAAAGCTCCTGATAGCACGGTAAGAAAATGAGCTGACAACTTACTGAGTTAATCTCTCCCCTTTCACCTCCTGTACAATAGATTTTGCACAGTTCCTACCGCTTTTATTGTCTTTTATCTCAGACATTCTCCCACATCACACCTGAAATTTGTGGCTACTGAGTCAGGTCGCTGAGCTTTTCTCTGTTGGTGGGAAGCTTTAGCACTGAAGGCTGTCCTGTCTTGTAATACTAATAAATGTTGCTAACAGGAGGGATTAATCTAAACCAAGCCCAGGGGTTCAGTAACCCCTGGAAAAACTGGTCTTTTCCCTGGAGTTGCACCCTTGTCTGTAAGTGTTAAACCTTATAACAACCTAGGGAAACATACATAGTTCACTCAATTTCTGGTTCATCAGGTATGGAGTGTCAAATTGCTGTGAGCTCCATATATTAACATACTGAAGAGCTGAATCATCACCTAAGCCTGTTTCCCTGAACAAGAGATTCATAGAATCTCAGTCATGCAAAAAACTTTTAATCATGGTGGGGGGTGTGAATAAAGACTAAAAGGGGCAAGGATAACAGAGAAAAAGGGCTAGACAGGTATGGTGCCCTTGGAAAATTGTACAGCGAGAAATGAAAATCTAAGTTGTCTGGGTTAAGTCTTATCATAACAAAGAAAATTTCCAATCCTCCAAAACAATTCCAAGTCCTAGAAAATGCCTCGCTTATGTTAAGGGAGATTTTATATCGTAAAACTTGCCCACAGCAATGGAATTTATACGATCCTTTGGTGTGGTATAAAATAAAGATTGCATGGCAAAAAGGAAAGATCTTGGTGCCAAATGGACCCATGTTCAAATCTTTTATCAATTTATAGCTGGGTGGTCTTGGCCAAACCACTTAATCTATAGCTTTAATTTCCTGATCTGTCAAAAAGAAGTAGTTTAAACTGGTTCCAAATAGGAAAAGGAGTACGTCAAGGCTGCATATTGTCACTCTGCTTATTTAACTTATATGCAGAGTACATCATGAGAAACGCTGGACTGGAGGAAACACAAGCTGGAATCAAGATTGCTGGGAGAAATATCAATCACCTCAGATATGCAGATGACACCTTATGGCAGAATGTGAAGAGGAGCTAAAAAGCCTCTTGATGAAAGTGAAAGAGGAGAGTGAAAAAGTTGGCTTAAAGTTCAACATTCAGAAAACGAAGATAATGGAATCCAGTTCCATCACTTCATGGGGAAATAGATGGGGAAACAGTGTCAGACTATTTTTTGGGCTCCAAAATCACTGCAGATGGAGACTGCAGCCATGAAATTAAAAGACATTTACTTCTTGGAAGAAAAGTTATGACCGACCTAGATAATATATTCAGAAGCAGAGACATTACTTTGCCGACTAAGATCCATCCAGTCAAGGCTATGGTTTTTCCTGTTGTCATGTATGGATATGAGAGTTGGACTGTGAAGAAGGCTAAGCACCGAAGAATTGATGCTTTTGAACTGTGGTGTTGGAGAAGACTCTTGAGAGTCCCTTGGACTGCAAGGAAATCCAACCAGTCCATTCTGAAGGAGACCAGCCCTGGGATTTCTTTGGAAGGAATGATGCTAAAGCTGAAACTCCAGTACTCTGGCCACCTCATGCGAAGAGTTGACTCATTGGAAAAGACTCTGATGCTGAGAAGGATTGGGGACAGGAGGAGAATGGGACAACCGAGGATGAGATGGCTGAATGACATCACTGACTCGATGGATGTGAGTCTGAGTGAACTCCAGGAGATGGTGATGGACAGGGAGGCCTGACGTGCTGCAATTCATGGGGTCGCAAAGAGTCGGACACGACTGAGCGACTGAACTGAACTGAGTCTATAAGGGATGTTCTGTTAGTGGTGGTTATTATTATAAAAGAACACGATACTGGGCTCTAATACCAGGCAAAATATACTGGGCTAAGCCATCAATAGGTGGGTTGGTCATACATCCCAGTTTTCTCAGGACAGCACCAATTTATACCTGTTGTCTTGGCATAATTGTTAACATTGCTTCCTTTCATTCATGATGGATTATATGGGCATTCTGGTAATAGGCTAAGTCCTCACTGGTCAGCTAAGGTAGAAAGAAGCAGGTACAGGCATCAACCAACTGAGTCCTGGTGAAGAAAGCAGAGGAATCCTAGCAAGCCCAGAACTTTTGATGCTGAGCTCTCAGCATAGGTCAGTTGCCTCCTCGTTTGAGAGTTAGAATCCATGGGTAAAAATGTCCTTATGTATAAAACTTTCTGGATATAATTTTGTTTTATCAAATATTATTGGGTATATTGACTTCCCAGGTGGTGCTAGTGGTAAAGAACCTGCTTGCCAATGCAGGAGACATAAGAGATGCAGAACTGATCCCTGGGTTGGGAAGATCCCCTGGGGAAGGACATGACAACCCATTCCAGTATTTTTGCCTGAAGAATCCCAGGGACAGAGGAGCCTGGTGGGTTATGGTTCACAGGATCACAAAGAGTTGGACACAGTGGAAATGACTTAGCATGCATGCACATTGGGTATCTACTAGATACTAGTTAGTGCCCTAAAGGGCTTCCCTGGTGGCTTAGATGGTAAAGAATCTGCTTGCAATGCAGGAGACCTGGGTTCAATCACTGGGTCAGAAAGATACCCTGGTTGTAAATGTTTGGTAGAATTTGGTCCTATATTTTTCTTAGAGGTTTCTGACTACTTTTTAAGTCTCTCTAGTTATAATGGGCTTCCCTGATGACTCAAATCATAAAAAATCTGCCTACAATGCGGGAGACACAGGTTCTATCCCTGGTTTGGAAGATTCCCTGGAGAAGGGAATGGCTGGCTAGTCTAGTCTTCTTGTCTGTAGAAATTCCATGGACAGAGGAGCCTTGTGGGCTACAGTCCATGAGGTCGCAAAGAGTCAGACACGACTGAGTGCTAACACAGCAACACAATGCCCTAAAAACGTCTCCTTTGAAAAATTTCTAGTTTATACCCAAAGAAAGACCTGGAACATTATTTCATATTATACTTGTTAAACTAGTGACTTTAATAAAAGGTCTAAATAGGAAGATTTGAAGAAGAGGGCAACAGTATAGGCTTAGAGCCTGGCTTTGAAGTTTGGGTAGGTAGGTATGTCTCAGGCAAATAAGGGGATACTGTCTGTTTTCTAGAGTCAAATGATTGGGGACAGAGCTGTGAAGAAGACTTGTCTGCTCCAGAAAATTTTACGACATCAGACGTAGGAACAGAGTAGCTTTTATAAAGGTAGATGAAGCTAGAAAGGTTTCCTGTGTCAGGCAAGGAGAGCTTATGTGCACCAGAATAATCTTGAGCCAACTAAGGATTATTTTATGTAATGAAATGACTGAAAGGGATAAAGCTCTCAGTATGTGGTCAAAACCAAACCAACAACTCGGGTTTATTTTTAGTCCAATTCCTAAAAAATGAATATTTGAAAGGGGAAAAAAAAGTTGTAGGGATTATAACACATTGACACATTTGTTCAAGTTATATTTCATAACCACTAAAAATAAACAGAATTAGTTCTTCATCACATTGCTTTCCTTGACTCCTTTGTTTATTATTTTTCAGTAGCTGCTTCCTCTGAGTCTGGAGGTCCCTTCTAGACTAACTGTGGAACTTAATGTCCTTTTGGGTTAGGACAATATTCATTAGGTTGCTGTCAATAGAAAGAACTGAGACAGTTTAAACTGTAAAAAATGCTTGTCCGGTTATTTAATCCTTTAATTAATGCATTTATTCAGTAAGAATTCACTCCAGGCTAGGAAATATTATAGATATTATGAGGGATACAATGTTTGACGAACTATGCTTTCTAAAAGAAGAAGAACCTCAGATAAACTCAGAAATACATGATAGTATATAGAAACATTTGAGACAAACTTGTGATATTAAGAAACCATTAAACATCTTCCTCTTCTACTCCAAGTGCTTAGGTGTACCAAGCGAAATAGTTAATTTTTCTCTTCAAAAACATACAGCTGATCTTCATTGCAAGGAAAGGAAATATTCATGTACCAGATAAGTTTAAGAAATCCACTGAAGTAACTGAAAGTCAAATGAGTTAGGAAGGAAAATGTTGAGAGGGGGTTTTAACAACCATGTGGTGATAGTAGTTAAAAAATGCAACCTGGGAGGCGAAATGCAAAAAGGGAGGTGAAACTGGGATCTCAGCATCTAAAGATGGGAGCCAAGAACCAGCTAACTTCCATAAAAGGAAATTTTAAAGCGTCTTTATTCTGACTGAGTTGGAACCTAAAGATAGCTGTTAACTTTTGCCCACAAATATAAATAATTATCTATGATGGACAGAAATCCACACTTAGGAATTGAGCCAATTTAACCCATGTGTTGGGGGCATATAAAGAGCAAAAACATTACTTAGAATACTCTATGGCCTGATTACATAGTAACTGCAAAGTCATCCCATAGTGGATCTCCATAACCAAGATACACTTGGAAGAAAGCAATTACAGAATGTGAGAAATTCTACTGTTAAGAGACAATGTGTAGCAAAGGAAAAATTGAGAGGAATTAGAGATAAGAGATATACTGTAACATTAAAGTTATGAAACAAGAATAAGCAATAAGAGATAAAAAGTAATAAAAAAGAGATGGCCATAAGGTGCTCATTAAAAAATCTAGATAGGTAAAAAGGTAAAGTTAAAGAGAGAATTAATTAATTGGAAGATAACAGAGGAAATCTTCCCTAAAAAAATACAGAGAACTGATAAATGAAATGAATGAAAGAAAAGTAAAAACATTAGAAAAGTAGAATAAGAAACTTTAACAAATGTATGATAGTTACTTTAAATTTTTATTTAAAATAATCATAGATTCACAGAAATTTTTAAAAAGTAAACTGAGGTTCCATATACCCTTGACCTAGTTTCTTCTAAAGGTTACATATTACATCTTAATATTTCATTTAATATAATATTATATACACATGTATTAGTTGCTCAGTTGTGTCTGACTCTTTGCGACCTCATGGACTGCAGTTTGCCAGGATGGGATCTTCTGTCCATGAAATTCTCCAGGCAAGAATGCTGGAGTGGGTTGCCACATCACTCTCCAGGGGATCTTTCCAACCCAGGGATTAAACCTGGGTCTCCTGGATTGCAGGTAGATGCTTTACCATCTGAGGCATCAGGGAAGCAAAACAGGTAAATTAATAGCGGTATAATATGTATAACTGTACCAGTGTCTCCTTATTCCTAATAATTTTCTTTTCTCTGATGTCCACTTACTCTAATGTTAGTATAGCCACTCCTACTTTCTTTGGATTAATGTTAGCATACCTTTTACTTTTAACTTGCCTATTTCTATATATAAACTTAAAGTGAGTTTCTTACAGGCAGCATATGCTTCAGTTAAGCCAAACTACATATTAATTGGATATTGATGTATTTAAATTATTCACTTATTAAAGTAAAAATCAATTTAATTTTTTAGGACAGTTTTAGATTTATAGAAAAATTTCAAACGTAGTATAAAAATGGTATCATATAACCAACCCCAACTTCCCCTATTATTTATATTGTTATGGTACTTCTGTTGCAATTAATGAATCAATACTGATACACCATTGCCTTTATTCATGTTCATATTCTCTATTTTTTTAGTTTTTACTTCATATCCTTGTTTGATTTCCCACTCAGGGTACTACATTATACTAGTTGTCATGTCTCCTTAGGCTTTTCTTGGCTGTGACAGTTTCTCAGGCTTTCCTTATTTTTGATGTTTGTAATTGTGTTAAGAAGTACTGGGGAAGTATTTTATAGAATTCCCCCCAATTAGGATTTGTCTGACCTTTTTCTCATAGACTAAAGTATGATTTTTAGGGGAAATCCATGGAGATAAAGAGACATTTAAGCCCATCATATCAAGGACACATACTACCAACATGAATTATCATTGCTGACTTTTAACCTTGACCTTTTGGTTAACTTAAAAGCACTGTCATTAAACTTGCTTTCCCTTAAAGGTAAAGTGCCATAGTGCTCTCAGGAGTTTTTTCTTTGCTTGCTTTTTAGAAGTTTGACTAGTATGTGTCTTGGCATGGATTTCTTTGAGTTTATTCCGAGTTTTCCTAGCTTCTTGAATCTATAGACTTTATGGGGTTTTTGTTTTTGTTTGTTTATTTTTCTAAATCTGAGAAATTTTCAGCCCTTAATTTTTTCAAATACTTTTTTAGCTGTCTTTTACACTTGTCCTTTGGACTTGAATTAAATAAATGATAAATTTTTTGTTGCAATACTTAAGATCCTGGAGCCACTGGTTTTTTGCTTTGTTTGTTTTCTTTTCTCTTTTTCCTTTTCTTTCTTTCTTTCTTTCTTTTTCTTTTTTTTTTTTTTACTGTCCCAGTCTGTTTTTGGGATTGGGTGATTTTTATTGTTCTGTCAAGTTCATTGAGTCTTCCTTCTGCCCTCTCCATTCTGCTGTTGAGTTCATTCATGAATTTTTCACTTTAGTTGTGTATTTCAAGTTAAAAAAAAAAATGTTCTTTTGGCTTTTCTTTATATCTTCTACTTCTCTATTGAGACTTTCTATTTTTTCATCTGCGTCATTTCTTTGTAATCACTCACCTAAAACATTTTTCTGATGACTGCATTACAGTCTTTATCAGATAATTCCAACAGCTATACTCTCCCGGTGGTGGCATCCACTGATTCTGTTTTCTTACTCCAACTGAGATTTTCCTCACTTTCAAGTTCATTGAGTCTTCCTTCTGCCCTCTCCATTCTGCTGTTGAGTTCATTCATGAATTTTTCACTTTAGTTGTGTATTTCAAGTTAAAAAAAAAAATGTTCTTTTGGCTTTTCTTTATATCTTCTACTTCTCTATTGAGACTTTCTATTTTTTCATCTGCGTCATTTCTTTGTAATCACTCACCTAAAACATTTTTCTGATGACTGCATTACAGTCTTTATCAGATAATTCCAACAGCTATACTCTCCCGGTGGTGGCATCCACTGATTCTGTTTTCTTACTCCAACTGAGATTTTCCTCACTCATGAGATGTGATTTTCAATTGTTCCCTGGCTATTTGGGGTGTTATGTTTTGACATTCAAGCTTTTGCTTAAATCTTCTGTTTAACAGGCCTACTATGATGCTTCATAAGTGGGAAAGGGAAGCATCACCTTGCTATCACTGCCAGGTGAGGTCAGGAGTCCAGACTCCACACAGGGCTTCCACTGACACTGGAAAGGTGGGGGGACTCCATTACCTCTGAAAAACAGTGCAAGTTCTGGCTGCCTCTAGGTTTCCTCTGAGACCAGTGCAGGAAGGAGGAGAGAGGTGAGGCATGCCTCACCAATACGTCAGGGCGGAAGTGTAGCAGCCCCACATGGTGAGAGTTCCCTTGTTACTGTCTGTGGGTTGAAATCTTGTCTTCATAATTTGCCTTCTCTAATATCACCCTGGTGGGTGATGGGCAGAGAAAACTTCATTCAATCAGGCAAGAGTGAAGTCTAGATGCCCTAGACTATGATGAGGGATGAGGTAGGGGTTAGGCCAAGTCTGGTTGGGGCTGAGTATTATTGTTTAAAAGTTTTCTATTTTGCGAGGCTTTTCTTCCTAGTCTTTAGTGCAAAATGAGCTAACTTTTCTTGGGTATTTTCTTGTTTATGCCCATCATGTTTTTGGATGGCTGACCTCTCCAGCACCCAAAATGGCAAAAATATAGCCCACTACTCTTGTTGTCTGAAAGTGCTGAGGTCCCCAATGCTCTGCCTTCTTCTTTTTGCTTTTCAATCCTTTGATGTTCACTTTACACGTGATCCAAGTTTCCTTAAGTGTATTTAGCAGGAGGAACAGGAAGAGGTGCATCTACTTCCAACAGGAGTTTAGAAAGAAAAATGTAGAAAGAATAGACAGTAGGTAATATTTGAAGAACAGTTGAGAAATTTCCAGATATGACAAAAAAAGAAATTTATATTGAAAGGACACATGGAGGCCTTGGTAGAATTAAACATAAGTCTATCACTTAGAAACACTATACAGAATTTATAGAATATCATAGATAAATTTAAAAAGTCATAAAACTCATAAGAGAGAGGTTATCCCAAAGGGGGCAACAATAAATTTATCACCAGACTCAGCAGCAGCAGCTATAAATGTCTAAAATAATCTAATTAATACATTTGAAAATATGTCATAAATTTGTTAAAAATTGTCATAAATCTAGAATTGAAAACAAACCAACCTATCACTTAAACTGAGATTAAAATAGATATATTAATAGACATCAGTTCAGTTTGGCCACTCAATCGTGTCTCTTTGCAGCCCCATGGATTGCAGCATGTAGGGCCTCCCTGTTCATCACCAATTCCCAGAGCTTACTCAAATTCATGTCCATTGAGTCAGTGATGCCATCC
>SJYC01123261.1:19-22651 GCA_006408675.1 Madoqua kirkii
CTAGTAAACTGTGTAAGATAAATACCTGAGGGTCCAACAATACCATGTTGGGGTGTACAATATAGAGAAACTCTTACAGTTGTGGAGAGAGAGACAGTTATAAAAAGCTATAAAAATATGTATTTTTAGAATTGTTTTAATGGAAAGGAAAACCTTCCTAAAAGATCATATTAATAGATAGGGAAATGCATATATAAAATGTGAATATTCACATGAGAACTACACAACTGTTTAATAAAATAATCAACCTGGCTATAATTTTTGCATAATTCTTAGAAGGGTTTAAAAATAAATAAGAAACAGAATGTTACATCTATTACAAATTCATAGTACAAATGTCATATATTATTTATGGAAGCATATATAGGTTTTGTTTTGTATTAAAATATAGATGGGAAACATGCATGGCAAATCCACAATAATAGTTGCCCCTAGGGAGAGAGAAATAAACAAATAATCATTTAATATTTAATTAAATAATTTATTAGTTAATAAATACAACAAGTAGTATTATATATTTGTGTGCAATATATATTCTTAAATATATATGTGAAGTTTTATTTTTTAAATATTAAAAGCAAATAAGACAAAATGTTACTAATATTAGGTTTTATAAATGTGAGCATTAGTTTTACTGTTTCTGTTTTTTCATAACTCTTTAATTTCTCAAAATAAAAAGAATTGAAGAGCAAACTTTGGAGGAAAAAAAGCAGAAAAGACTTGGAACTAGGATTTGGATGACATAAGACAGAAGGAAAAAAATCTTCCTAGGAAGAAACCAGAGAAAAATGGGAAATCATTTCATTCAGTGGTTTTCTGGGAGGTGATTTGTGGACTCTAAAGTGGAAGGTGGCATGGTATGGGGTGAGCAGGCTCATGTGAGCAGGGCTTTAGACATCCACATCCACGTCAACTCCAAGAGTTTTCATCTGTATCTGTTTCATAAAATGGGCTTCCATGTATACAACTATGAACTGAGCGTTCCCTTGATAAAGACTTTCCCATCCTATGGTTCAGTGCAACTCTCTCATAGATTCACAGAGTGGCTCAAGGTCATATTGGATGCAATATGGTTATTGGATGCAGTACTGGATCCACTGGGGCTTAATGTAGAGGCCTGTTTAAACTGTTGTCCTAACATTCTCTCCAGGGCTTATCTTTTCTGGCTCTTCTCAGAGTTAAGGAAGATAATCTTCAGAGTTATAGACTGGGCTTAGAATTAATTCCTAAAATGATCTGAGGATACAAAATTCCCAGCATTCCACATGCTGTGGCCAATAAGAGACCACTTAGAGGCTGCCAGGCTGCTTACTGCTGGTATCCTTTGGCTGAGAGTGCATGCCGCGGATTTTTTTCTTCTTTAGAAATAGTGGCACTGTATAATTTTGGTTGATTGATATCATTCAGTTGACATGGCATATTACTTGTTAGCACAAATAACTCTGGCCAAAGCTTTGTTTATGGAATGCAAATGGACACGCTTTCAGTTCAGTTCAGTTCAGCTCAGTCACTCAGTCGTGTCTGACTCTTTGCGACCCCGTGAACTGCAGCACACTCCCTGTCGATCACCAACAGCCGGAGTTCACCCAAATTCATGTGCATCGACTCCGTGATGCCATCCAGCCATCTCATCCTCTGTTGTTCCCTTCTCTTCCTTCCCCCAATCCCTCCCAGCATCAAAGTCTTTTCCAATAAGTCAACACTTCGCATGAGGTGACCAAAGTATTGGAGTTTCAGCCTCAGCACCAGTCCTTCCAAAGAACTCCCAGGACTGATCTCCTTTACAATGGACTGGTTGGATCTCCATGCAGTCCAAGGGACTCTCAAGAGTCTTCTCCAACACCACAGTTCAAAAGCATCAATTCTTTGATGTTCAGCTTTCTTCACAGTCCAACTCTCACATCCATACATGACCACAGGAAAAACCATAGCCTTGACTAGATGGGCCTTTGTTGGCAAAGTAATGCCTCTGCTTTTGAATATGCTATCTAGGTTGGTCATAACTTCTTCCAAGGAGTAAGCGTCTTTTAATTTCATGGCTGCAGTCACCATATGCAGGGATTTTAGAGCCCAAGAAAATAAAGTCTGATTCCACTGTTTCCCCATTTATTTCCCATGAAGTGATGGACCAGATGCCATGATCTTCATTTTCTGAACGTTGAGCTTTAAGCCAGCTTTTTCGCTCTCCACTTTCACTTTCAATAAGAGGCTTTTTAGTTCCTTTTCACTTTCTGCCATAAGGGTGGTGTCATCTGCATATCTGAGGTGATTGATATTTCTCCCTGGCAATCTTGATTCCAGCTTGTGCTTCTTCCAGTCCAGCATTGCTCATGATGTACTCTGCATATACGTTAAATAAGCAGGGAGACAATATACAGCCTTGACGGACTCCTTTTCCTACTTGGAATCAGTCTGTTGTTCCATGTCCAGTTCTAACTGTTGCTTCCTGACCTGCATACAGATTTCTCAAGAGGCAGGTCAGGTGGTCTGATATTCCTGTCTCTTTCAGAATTTTCCATTGTTTATTGTGATCCACACAGTCAAAGGCTTTGGCATAGTCAAGAAAGCAGAAATAGATGTTTTTCTGGAACTCTCTTGCTTTTTCCATGATCCAGCGGATGTTGGCAATTTGATTTCTGGTTCCTCTGCCTTTTCTAAAACCAGCTTGAACATTAGTCAAAGGCTTTGGCATAGTCAATAAAACAGAAATAGATGTTTTTCTGGAACTCTCTTGCTTTTTCCATGATCCGGTGGATGTTGGCAATTTGATATCTGGTTCCTCTGCCTTTTCTAAAACTAGCTTGAACATCAGGAAGTTCACGGTTCACGTATTGCTGAAGCCTGGTTTGGAGAATTTGAGCATTACTTCATTAGTGTGTGAGATGAGTGCAATTGTGTGGTAGTTTGAGCATTCTTTAGTCCCTGTGAAATCCAAAGAACAGAATATGAGCAAAGAATAAAGAATATGAATATTACATTGTGCCTTTAAAAAATGTTCATCAATATTTCCTAAGTTTCTTTTCTATTGGTAAAGTGTTTTTTCACACATTTTCCCTCATGATCCTCAGGACACTGCTAGGCGTTAATGTTTTATGCCTGAGGAAATCAGAAGTCAAAAAATGTGAGTGTCATTCCTACCTTGGTATTTGTAACATCCTTACAGTTAAAGTACTAGCTTACATATTATCTTATGTGACCTATGCAAAGGTCAGACAGATTTAACAGAGAACACGCTATGCACATAAGCTGGTTGCCATGTGGTTCAAGCTCCCTTTATAACGAATTTTAGAAGTTTTGGCCTTGAGGATCAATATGGTCTACAAAACACAGCTGAGGACTGTGCTAATTTCAATAACTGTCAAATTTTTGTTAAAATGATGTTTTTATTTCCTGTTTCAAAAAAGGTGCACATATACATTAACACACACAAAAACACTCACACACATATATATCAATGTATATGCATAACTGAAATCATACAGAACCCTGCAAAATTAAGGAACATCTGATACCACTTGGAGAACTCTGAAATATATTTTTTTTCAAAAGAGAACAAATAGGATGCAATATAACTTTCATTTGCAGGGCTGCTTTCATGCTAATCATTGCCCCCAGAAGCTTTACAGATCAATATAATAGGAGGCAGCAGCAGAAAGCATATGGTCCAGTGTAAATTACTAGAAAAAATGAGTTACAAAGACATTATATGATGAATAAATTAAAGCATTCAGTCATAAATCCAATAAGAAAGGGAGAAATTAAGAAGTTGTGAATAGGAGAGAAGAAGTGCTCAGAATTAACTCTGAGATGAAATGAAGAATACATGGTACGGATGTGTGTCTCCAAAGTGCAGAAGAAAAGAGGGAGTATGAGAGCCTTGAGCTCCTCAGCCAGGCCTCTAGGAGCCAGAGTGAAATATTGGCAAGAAGAGGGCCCAGCCAGGAAAATAAATATTGGGTCACTGCCGAGGATCTAAAAGAAATAAGGTTAAACCTAATGAAAATCAGACAGCAGATCTAAAGAAAAATGTATAATATTCTGCTCTTTCTTTTTTCTGTTTTGATTGGTTTTGATAGGAACATGTGTTTATGGGAGGGCTCTAATCTATGCATGCAGAGGTTTGTTTTCTTTTAAAACCCTGAGATGGAGAGAAATAGAAATGAGAGAACACTGTGCTGGGAAATTGGCTTAAGCCAGTGCAAATTTTGTGGGATATTAAATGTTGGCATCCAAATGATATTCTTAAATTATCTGTATATTCTTTATATGTTATGGAGACCAGAGAGCCAGGATTTCGTCTCCAAGGCCCACAGAACGGGCAGGTGAGCCACGAACACATTCAGAACATTTGTTAGGTCCTTTAATTCAAAAATATTGGGAGGGTCGTGTACCAGTATCAAAGTGGAGCTTGTGTAGGCGACCAGAACCAAGTTCCAGTGGGGGCTGCTACAACAAATAGGCAGAAGAAATTAAAATACTAGCAGTAGCTGGTTGCACATATAACCCATAATTTTGCTACAATCCATGGGCATGTGTCTATACATCAGATATTACTAAATTCCTAATCTATGGCATGAGAGAAACATTCAAAGTGAAGCCACTGTGTAATGCACATTGATATACATACATATACCAATATACATACACAAACACATATATACACGTACATACACACATAAAGTGAGAATTACGGAGGGGCAAAAGGGGCCATCAATGGAGAAACACTGTCTTTCTAAGAGGGGAAAAAGAAAACGTGACCAAGAATGAGAATACAGATCTCTGCATAGTTGTGATAGTTTCCAAAGTTACAATATTTCTCTATTTACTCATTTATTCAGTTACTAAACACCCATAGCTCATATGCCATGTATCAGGCACTGTGTTGGGTAGCGGGTGTGTGCAAAAATGAAGAAGGTACCACCATCCTTGGGCTGGGTCTTTCCAGGTGGCTCAATAGTAAAGAATTTCCCTATCAATGCAGGAGAAACAGGAGACGTGGGTTCTATCCCTAGGTCGGGAAGATCCCCTGGCAAAGGAAATGTCAACCCACTGCAGTATTCTTGCCTGGAAAATTCCATGGACAGAGGAGCCTGACAGACTCCAGTCCAGGGAGTCGCAAAGAGTTGGACATAACTGACAGAGCATGCGGGCATGCATCCCTTGGGCTACCTCAAACCTAGAGGAATGATTTTCAGGAGGAAATCACTGAAAAGAAGAAATTTGTGTGTGTGTGTGTGTGTGTGTGTGTGGTATTATTAAAAGTGAGAAAGAGACTAACTCTAATGAAAGAGAAAAATAAAATCTGTTCAACAGCATTAGAAGGTGGGGAAGGGATATCAACCAAAATGGAAAGTGAGTTTAGGGATACAAAGCAAAACCTGCCCTTGCTTTTAAAATGTAGAATTTTCACAAAATCAAAGCCACCGGAAGAAAAGAGTGTGGCTCACCTTCCCCGCTCTGCAGTCTGAAGGGCGCAAGCCACAGGAGACGTATGCTGCATATGTAGCTTGAGTTTCTTGCTCTGAAAAGAGTCTAGCTTGCTGTCGATGCTCACTGCATACTTGTACACCTGGAGTATCCACCTGGATCTTGCCTTTCAGGTTAAGGTGGCAACAGTCACCAAGGGAGGGGAAAGGAGAAGTCAGCAGCATTTTCCTGCCTCCCCGAGATTCTCCAGGGAGCGTCTCCCTTCAGGCACGAGGTGTTCATCTGCTCTTTGTCTTGTGGGGCAAAGGTCCGTGATCACAGACTGGCAGGTATGAAAGAAGCAAAGAGGATTATGGAAGGAGGAGAGCAGAAAATGATTTGATTTATATAATATAATGCCTTTTTCTGATTTCTTTGCTCTCTTCAGATTACGAGCAGTTCTTAGTAAACTGCAACTTGTTTACCTGATAGTTTATCAATCTCCCTTTTATATGCTCTATATTTGGTGTCTTACTTACATTTTCAGCCTAGATTACTTTCAGAAACACTGTAATTTAGGTGAGAAGAAAGCTGCAAGAAGGACAGAAATAGAGCATATACAAGATTATCTTAAATATAATTGTTAAACTGAAGAGAAGCAAGGAAAAGAGAAAAAGGTAGTATAAATAACATTAGATTCATAATTTAAAGAACACATGTTAACATCTCTGCATAGAAAGAAATGAAATCAACAACAAATCAAATAATTTGAAATATTTTCTTTGTGGAATGGCTATAAATTAGTTTACTTTAAACTGTGAACTCTTCTTTCTTTTCTCCAGAGATCTGAATAAACACATTGACACTGAATCTTAGTAACGACAAAAAAAAAAAAAAAAAGAGGAAAAACAAAACAGGCTTTAGAGACTGATCAATACATTTACTATCTGCTCAAGTTCTCCAGCAATGACTTTTCAGTATTCATTGTTTTGGACTTTAAGAAAAAAATTTAAAAAGAGAAAGAAAAGAAAAAGGGCATTTACATTCAGTTTTCCAGGCTTCAGAGAATACCCTTTCTCTTGGATCCTTCATGAAATACTTTTTCTGCCTGCAGAGGTCTCTCTCTGGCACTCTGCTCATTGCAGCACATCCGCCCATCTTCCTGTTGGCATCTTCCTTCATTCTAACAAGACTATCGTTGGTGCCAAACTCCTCTGATCTATGAGCATTTTTGAAAGGAGGGTTCTACTGGGGCCTAAATGCAGATCTGTGCTGTGCTCCATCGCTTAGTGTTTGACTCTTTGTGACCTCAAGGACTGAAGCCCGCCAGGCTCCTCTGTCCATAGAATTTTCCAGGCAAGAATACTGGAGTGGATTGCCGTTTCCTACTCCAGGGGATCTTCTTGACCCAGAGACTGAATCTGTGTCTCTTGGGCCTCCTGCATTGACAGGAGGATTCTTTACAACCGCATCACCTTTGAAGCTCAAGGCAGATCACCGTATTAGAAAACAAAGCATTTGACTACAAAACCAATTTACAGCACACAAACTACGGGTTGCAAATCCCAATGGTCTTCAATCACATCAGCACTTAGTCATGCCATGCTTGGCCAGGCACCATTAACCCATTGCTGTGAGCTATGGCAATGCTGATGCCCAAACTGTAAAGGATATTCTAGAAATAACTATCTTTATACCTGTTAGACTCTTATTGGATAGCAGATTCTAAAAATGTTTAAGGGTCATTCACACTGTGTACTGGAGTCCACCGTCAAATTAAAATGGGCTGGAGGGAGGGCAATGAGAGGGGAGGGCAGTGAGAGGGGAGACCGCTAAAACCATCTCACACGGTCTCTGAAAAACAGACAATATTGCCAATGTCTGGATGTCTATTTAGCTATTCCACTCAAGTTCATTCTTAGGGGGGTCTTGTCAATAAAGTCAAACCAAGGCTCTTGGTGTGTAACAGAGTTTCTGAGGGTCTTTTTGAGAGCTTCATTAAAAGCAGACAGTTTCTATAACCTTTTAGCAGAACCTGTTATCTGATGACGTGAATTAAAGTCTCTCAAATGACTAATAATCATATCAGGGCTGCCATGTCAGCTTGTAGATTTGAATAAGAGGGCCTGAAAACATTTGCATGCCTCGATGTGCCAGTGCTAAGAAGCTAATGTGATAGTGCTGTCATAAAGCACTGCAAAGACATGACTTAATGTAATCTGTCATGTCATATGCTAATCTTCAACCATTACTTGAGTGCTGTAAGTAAGTAGAAAGCATTTGGGAGAAATCCTTTCCAATTTCTCTGAGTACCACTTCTGCTGCTGGTCAGCTCAAATGGGTTTTGTGCATTTAATGCAGAGCTCAAGTCAAGTTGGTTTAGGTCACACTTAATTAACCAGCACACTGATGGGCTGGGCTGCTAGAGCTCTATGGAAAATGGTTATTTCAGAGGTGGCCTAACAAGTAAATATTTCATACACTGAAGAAAAAGGGAAAAGGACACTTTCTAGTCCTTGATAAAGAATATGTTCTTTTCAAAGAAAACATTATGAATCTTAACTAGACATCATTTTGGCTTCTGCTTGCCTTCTTCTATATTTGAGTTGAGTTTACAGAGAGTAGATAATAAATAGTTAAAGACATTCCTCTCACCCTGATAGCAAGAACTCCCCTGTTCTCCAGATACAGACTTCTCACTCAAACAATAGAGGCTGCTGCAACTGCAAGTCCACAGAAACAGAGGACAAGTGATCAAAGGAAGACATCCACTTGGCACACTCTTTAATGAGATGACAGCATCTCTTAATATACCGTCATTAAGGAAGGAGACGGGTTCTCACAGCTAAGTACAGTTTGCGAGACAGACAATGAGGGAGACTAGAGAGACTGACAAATTTTTGCCCAATTTTTTTAGGAACGTGTGCATGGAATTGTGATTCAAAATATGAAGGTTATTTTTATCAGCCACACTGAGTCAAGTCAAAAACACGCCTAAAAACTCGAAGAACTGCCTTCTGGAATAGCATTTTTGAGGACGCTGAGCAGATGGTATGAGATTGGCCCCAACATTACTGCCTGAATTTCCCAACATTCCAATGAGGCCCACTATTGGTAACCCAAGGGAACTTTCGTTCACGTGGGAACTGTCTTTTTATAGGGTCTAATTAGAGAGCACAACCAATTCCTACCTACAGAATTAAAAGAAAATGCTTCTATAAAATATTTTTCCTCGACAAATGTGTGTCAAATTCATACAGAAAAATGAATATAAATCAAAATTGTTAGAGATGTGAGGTCAGTATTTTCCTTCCAGCCATGGATTTTGCTAAAATTTGGGACTATCTCTCAAAAGAAGGACAAAAACCTGATCACAGAAGCGGTGAGTATCTGTGCTCCTTACACTGCTTCCAGAATATCTTGACCATTGATCATGAATTGATGCTTGCCCAGCATAGCTACATTCTCCTTTATGTCCACTTACAAAATTCCAGCTGACATTTCAAAGAGGTGAAGCATGAGTGTGATTCTTGGTGCCAGAGAAATGTGGTTCCTTATCTAGCTTTTTTGCTCCTGACACAACCTAATCACCAGGGGATCCTTTGATCTTTTCAGATCTTATTCAGCTGAGAAAACTGGTCAGATGACTTCTTTGGGCGGATTGGAAGCTGGTCTCACTGGCACAGATTTCCAAGGCCAATCATCGTTTGGACCATCCATTTAACAGCACTTTCAACTCCATCCAGGCGTCTTGCATTTGTATATTGCTAGCTCTGGGAAAACTCATTATTATTAAGAGAACAAAGTAACACATTCCTCAGATTTGAGGTCAATGGCTTCACCTTCCAAATGAGGGCAGTAAAATGCCTTCTAAGGCCTCTGGGGATTTATCAGCTTGAGTTTAACATCACAGAAGTGCGTAGGACTAGGTCCCAGAAAATGATACTCCCTAATAACATTAAGCCAAAGCCAGCCTCTTTCCCCCTCCTATATCTTCCTCTTCTTGATAGACTATCCAAATAATCTGTTTGGGTTAATCCCTCTTAATTGCCATAACTTCCTGATAGCCTCTCAAAGTTTGGACTCAGTCAACTTAAATTACTCTTTATCCCAAGCTCCAATGCGTGCAACTTTCCAGGACTCACAATCACTCTTTCTGTGCCATTCCTTAACCCTCTCTCTTAAAAAAAAAAAAAATACTATTTGACTACCTTCTCTTCCCTGTGATTTCCTAGGCTATAACTTTTGCCTCAACAATCTCATTTCTTGTGAAGCCTCAAATTATGGCCCTTCCTATCATTAAATTAATATTTTCCCCCAGTGTATCTGGCAAATATTCCCTGGTTAATCCAGCCAATGATTAATATTATCACTGACTATTTTAATCTATTCCTTCTTTCAAGGAAGCTCATATATATGATTAAACTCCTCTGTTGGGTCAGGTGCTATGCTAGTCAGTAGTAATGGTAATACAAGTAAGGAAATAGTTCTCACTCATATTCATTTTGTCTTAAGCCTATGTACACAAATGTAAATTATGTTGGCTGAATACTCTTCCATCTGACCTCTTATATTATGTTCTCCTTAAGGGTCTCATGGACTTCCCTTGTGGCTTAGTTGGTAAAGAGTCTGGCTGCTATGTAGGAGACTTGGGTTTGATCCCTGGGTTGGGAAAATCACATGCAGGAAGGCATGGCAACCCATCCAGTATCCTTGCCTGGAGAATCCCATGAACAGAAGAGCATGGGAGCTACAGTCCATGGGGTCTCAAGGAGTCAGACATGACTGAGTGACTTTCATTTAAGGGTCTTATACAGAGAAAGTTTTTAGATTATGTCTGTTATTTTATGTATCAATGTACTCTCTTGCTCCTACCTACTACTTTCTGAAAAACCCAGGCACCTTTCAGTTACGTAGAGGTGCTCATTTAGTTCCAAGAAGACTTATAACCTTTAAGTTATTGTGTAAATAGCAGTGACTAAGGCAGTATAGTTTTGCCAAGAAAATGCACTGGTCATAGCAAACAACCTCTTCCAACAACACAAGAAAAGACTCTACACATGGACATCACCAGATGGTCAACACCAAAATCAGATTATATTTTTTGCAGCCAAAGATGGAGAAGCTCTATACAGTCAACAAAAACACAACCAGGAGCGACTGTGGCTCAGATCATGAACTCCTTATTACCAAATTCAGACTTAAATTGAAGAAAGTAGGGAAAACCACTAGACCATTCAGGTATGACCTAAATCAAATCCCTTATGATTATACAGTGGACGTGAGAAATAGATCTAAGTGCCTATATCTGATAGATAGAGTGCCTGATGAACTATGGAATGAGGTTTGTGACATTGTACAGGAGACAGGGATCAAGACCATCCCCATGGAAAAGAAATGCAAAAAGGCAAGATGAGGAGGGCTTACAAACAGCTGTGAAAAGAAGAGAGGCAAAAAACCAAGGAGAAAAGGAAAGATATAAGCATCTGAATGCAGAGTTCCAGAGAATAGCAAGAAGATATAAGAAAGCCTTCTTCAGTGGTCAGTGCAAAGAAATAGAGGAAAAGAAAAGAATGGGAAAGACTAGAGATATCTTCAAGAAAATTAGAGATACCAAGGGAACATTTCATGCAAAGATGGGCTCAATTAAGGACAGAAATGGTATGGACCTAACAGAAGCAGAAGATATTTAGAAGAGGTGGCAAGAATACACAGAAGAACTGTACAAAAAGATCTTCACGACCCAGATAATCATGATGGTGTGGTCACTCATCTAGAGCAAGACATCCTGGAATGTGAAGTCAAGTGGGCCTTAGAAAGCATCACTATGAACAAAGCTAGTGGAGGTGATGGAATTCCAGCTCAGCTATATCAAATCCTGAAAGATGATGTTGTGAAAGTGCTGCACTCAATATGCCAGCAAATTTGGAAAACTCAGCAGTGGCCACAAGACTGGAAAAGATCTTTTTTTATTCCAACCCCAAAGAAAGGCAATGCCAAAGAATGCTCAAACTACCACACAATTGTACTCATCTCACACACTAGTAAAGTAATGCTCAAAATTCTCCAAGCCAGGCTTCAACAATATGTGAACCCTGGACTTCCTGATGCTCAAGCTGGTTTTAGAAAAGGCAGAGGAACCAGAGATCAAATTGCCAACACCCACTGGATCATGGAAAAAGCAAGAGAGTTCGAGAAAAACATCTATTTCTGCTTTCTTGACTATGCCAAAGCCTTTGACTGTGTGGATCACAATAAACAATGGAAAATTCTGAAAGAGACAGGAATATCAGACCACCTGATCTGCCTCTTGAGAAATCTGTATGCAGGTCAGGAATCAACAGTTACAACTGGACATGGAACAACAGACTGTTTTCAAATAGGAAAAGCAATGTGTCAAGGCTGTATATTGTCACCCTGCTTATTTAACTTATATGCAGAGTACATCATGAGCAATACTGGACTGGAAGAAGCACAAGCTGGAATCAAGATTGCCAGGAGAAATATCAATCACCTCAGATATGCAGATGACACCACCCTTATGGCAGAAAGTGAAGAGGATGCTTCAGCAATATGTGAACCATGAACTTCCAGATGTTCAAGGTGGTTTTAGAAAAGGCAGAGGAACCAGAAATCAAATTGCCAACATCTGCTGGATCATTGAAAAGGCAATAAAGTTCCAGACAAACATCTATTTCTGCTTTATCGACTATGCCAAAGCCTTTGACTGTATGGATCACAATAAACTGTGGAAAATTCTGAGAGAGATGGGAATACCAGACCACCTGACCTGCCTTTTGAAAAATCTGTATGCAGGTCAGGAAGCAACACCTAGAACTGGACATGGAACAAGAGACTCGTTCGAAATAGGAAAAGGAATACATCAAGGCTGTATATTGTCACCTTGCTTATTTAACTTATATGCAGAGTACATCATGAGAAACACTGGACTGGAAGAAGCACAAGCTGGAATCAAGATTGCCAGGAGAAATATCAATCACCTCAGATATGCAGATGACACCACCCTTATGGCAGAAAGTGAAGAGGAACTAAAAAGCCTTTTGATGAAAGTGAAAGAGGAGAGTGAAAAAGTTGGGTTAAAAAGCTCAACATTCAGAAAACAAAGATCATGGCATCCGGTCCCATCACTTCATGGGAAATAGATGGGGAAACAGTGGAAACAGTGTCAGACTTTATTTTTTGAGGCTCCAAAATCACTGCAGATGGTGACTGCAGCCATGAATTTAAAAGATGCTTACTCCTTGGAAGAAAAGTTATGATCAACCTAGATAGCATTCAAAAGCAGAGACATTACTTTGCCGACTAAGTCCATCTAAACAAGGCTATGATTTTTCCTGTGGTCATGTGTGGATGTGAGAGTTGGACTGTGAAGAAAGCTGAGCACTGAAGAATTGATGCTTTTGAACTGTGGTGTTGGAGAAGACTCTTGAGAGTCCCTTGGACTGCAAGGAGATCCAACTAGTCAAGTCTGAAGGAGATCAGCCCTGGGATTTCTTTGGAAGGAATGATGCTAAAGCTGAAACTCCAGTACTTTGGCCACCTCATGCGAAGAGTTGACTCATTGGAAAGGACTTTGATGTTGGGAGGGATTGAGGCAGGAGGAATAGGGGATGACAGACGATGAGATGGCTGGATGGCATCACTGACTTGATGGATGTGAATGTGAGTGAACTCCAGGAGTTGGTGATGGACAGGGAGGCCAGGTGTGCTGAAGTTCATGGGGTCGCAAAGAGTCGAACATGACTGAGTGACTGAAATGAATAATGAGTGATGTTGAGCATACTTTCATGTGTTTGTTAGCCATCTGTATGTCCTCTTTGGAGAAATGTCTGTTTAGGTCTTTTTTCCACTTTTTGATTGGGTTGAGAAACTTCATACTTTATGTTAAATTTTATCTAAACATTTTGTCTTTTCCCAAAAGGAGAGTCAAGGTTAAGACGAATAAGATAATCACACTCTGACATCAGAAACATTCTTATTTCCAGATGTTTCTCAGGACTTGAGAAAAAAATATTAATGAATCCAAAGAAGAAATTCTTTTTAAAGATTAAACTTAAGTTTTAGTTTTTAATATTTTTATATGAAATATAAATGATGTTCAATATTGTGTTAGTTTCAGGTGATATTTGCATGGCTTCCCAGGTGGCGCTTATGTTAAAGAACCCGCCTGCCAATGCAGGAAACAAAAAAGACACGAGTTCGATCCTTGGGTCAGGAAGATCCCTGGAGGAGGAAATGGCAACCCTCTCCAGTATTCTTGGCTGGAGAATCCCATGGACTGGGGAGCCTGTCATGCCGATGGGGTCACAAAGAGTCAGATACAACTGAGTGACTAAACAACAACACAGCCTTTTTAGATTGCTGTTTAGTCTTGTGAAGGGGACTAAAGTCAGGAATGAACTATGTTGACATTTGATGATTTCACTCTCTCATATAGTTTCTAAAATGTGAGAAACAAAATTGAAATTATGGGAGAAGATTTTAAATTTTTTCTGATTTTTAATGTTATATATATATTTTCTTCTTTAATGTTATATATATATATTTTGAAAATGAAAATTTTAGTGTAACAAGTTTGCATTTTACCTTTTAAATTAACTGTCTTGTGCTGATGATTTTCAGATTTTCAAAATTCTTTTACTTATCAGAACATGTTGGATAATGACCCACAGAAATATGATCAGAATATGTTGGATAATGACACGCAGGAATATGAGAAAGCCAGGACTCCTGTGAAAAATAAATGCTTTTCAAAGGATTGGTTAAGCTCAGGTATGTAGTAACATACAAGTACTCATAATTAAAAATTGGCATAATGAATTATTGCCAGGCAATCTCCATTTTATTATTAAACTCATAATCTACAAAAGTGAAGTATGGTAGAGATATTTTTCATTTAAGAAGATACAATTTCTGGCCACATGGTCTGCCTGCATCTTTGAACTGTAGATAATCAAAATTTAGTAGTTTCTGTTTATTGGTCTGTCAGTTAACTGACTTTGCAAATAAGTGAAATAATTTTTGAGTTTCTTTCAGAGTCATATCAGTCAGCAAAGGAAATCTTTCAGTGCATTTAATTCATATGGTATGCATAAGATATAGTATAATTACTTAGTAGTTTCCTACTTCTTTATAAGACAATATTTTCCACTGATTCTTTGTGAAATGACACTGTCTTATGTCACTTCCCAGGTGGCTCAGTGGTAAAGAATCCACCTGCCAATGCAGGAGATGCAGGTTCAATTGTTGGGTTTGGAAGATATGGAGAAGGAAATGGTCACCCTTCCCAGTATTCTTGCCTGGGAAATCCCATGGATAGAGGAGACTGGCAGGCTCCTTGGGGTTGCATGGGATTGCAAAAACAGTTGGGTAAGGCTTAAGGGACCAAATAGCAGCAATTATCCTATATATCACTTTGCTAACTCAAGTCCCTTGAAACATATCCCAACTCCTGACTTGGTCATATGGGTAAAATTTACCTTGCAAGCAATCCCATCCTATCTCTCAAAGTCATGGATAACCTGAAAATTCAGAGAGCTTCCCTGGTTTCTCCAGGCCAATAGTCAATTCAATAGAAATCCCATGGATAGAGGAGACTGGCAGGCTCCTTGGGGTTGCATGGGATTGCAAAAACAGTTGGGTAAGGCTTAAGGGACCAAATAGCAGCAATTATCCTATATATCACTTTGCTAACTCAAGTCCCTTGAAACATATCCCAACTCCTGACTTGGTCATATGGGTAAAATTTACCTTGCAAGCAATCCCATCCTATCTCTCAAAGTCATGGATAACCTGAAAATTCAGAGAGCTTCCCTGGTTTCTCCAGGCCAATAGTCAATTCAATAAGACTCTTATCTGTATCCATCTACTAGTTTTGATAAGCACTCTGGTGGGACTTTATCCTTCTGTCTGTTTTGCTTATCATTAGCATCTAGTTGCTTAAAATATTCTCACTAGAATATAATTTAGTTACCTTGATTTTGTCTTCTACGAAAATAGTTTAAAGATGCTTTTTTTAAAAAAAATTATTTTATTTTATTTTATTCTCCTTTACAATACTGTATTGGTTCTGCCATAATTTGATATGAATCAGCCACATGTGTACATGTGCTCCCAATCCTGAAACCCCCTCCCACCCCATATCATCTCTCTGGATCATCCCATGCACCAGCCCCAAGCATCCTGTATCCTGTATCGAACATAAACTGGCACTTCATTTCTTACATGATAGTATACATGTTTCAATGCCATTCTCCCAAATTATCCCACCCTCTCCCTCTCCCACAGAGTCCAAAAGTCCGTTCTGTACATCTGTGTCTCTTTTGTTGTCTCACATACAGGGTCATAATTACTATCTTTCTAAATTCCATATATATGTGTCAATATACTGTATTGGTGTTTTTCTTTCTGGCTTACTTCACTCTGTATAATCGGCTCCAGTTTCATCCATCTCATTAGAACTGATTCAAATTTATTCTTTTTAAGGGCTGAGTACTATTCCATTGTGTATATGTATCACAGCTTTCTTATCCATTCATCTGCTGATGGACATCTAGGTTGTTTCCATGTTCTGGCTATTATAAATAATGCTGCAGTGAACATTGGGGTACATGTGTCTCTTTCAATTCTGGTTTCCTCAGTGTGTATGCCCAGTAGTGGGATTGCTGGATCATAAGGCAGATCAGTTTGTAATTTTTTAAGGAATCTCCACACTGTTTTCCATAGTGGCTGTACTAGTTTGCATTCCCACCAACAGTGTAAGAGGGTTCTCTTTTCTCCACATCCTCTCCAGCATTTATTGCTTGTAGACTTTTGGATTGCAGCCATTCTGACTGGCGTGAAATGATACCTCATTGTGGTCTTGATCTGCATTTCTCTGATAATGAGTGATGTTGAGCATAAAGATGCTTTTTTAGTAAGTATATTTTTTTGTTCTTACATTTTTCAGATGGTAACATTTGATGGGTAGGAGAAAGGAGAAATGGATTATCTTCTTTCTTTAAACTAATAATTGCTGTTGTTGTGGTTTCATCACTAACTCGTGTCCAACTGTTTGTAACCTCATGGACTGTAGCCCACCAGGTTCCTCTGTCCATGGGATTTCCCAGGCAAGAATACTGGAGTGGGTTGTCATTTCCTCATCCAGGGGAATTTTCTTTACCCAGGGATCAAACCCATGTCTCTTTTGTCTCTGCATTGGCATGAGAATACTTTACCATTGACCTACCAGAGAAGCCCAAACTAATAATCACTGTACTTTGATGAAGCTAGAGAGTTCCTGGAGTAAAGCATTGTTAGCATTGATACAAAAATTAAATATCAAAAGCAATAGTTTTTGCCATCTTAAATATTTCCTACTCTTGCATTCATGTCCTGGTGCCCATGGCATCCTGGAGAAAACTTTGCAGAAAAAGAAAAGTACTCTTTCCCTCTCGATAACAGATATGTTATTTTGCATTTTGAGTTAGCAGTGATGTTTTCAGAGCTCATGGGATGTAATAAGACCTGTAGATCTGGGGAGGATGTCTAGAGCAAAACTTTTCGGGAAGAGAATTCAGTTCAGTTCAGTTGCTCAGTTGTGTCTGACTCTTTGTGACCCCATAAATTGCAGCATACCAGGCCTCTGTCCATCACCAACTCCTGAAGTTCACCCAAACTCATGTCCATCGAGTTGGTGATGCCATCCAGCCATCGCATCCTCTGTCATCCCCTTCTCCTCCTGCCCTACATCCCTCCCAGCATCAGAGTCTTTTCCAATGAGTCAACTCCACAGCAGGTGGCCAAAGTATTGGAGTTTCAGCTTCAGCATCAGTCCTTCCAATGAAAACCCAGGACTGATCTCCTTTAGAATGGACTGGTTCGATCTCCTTGCAGTCCAAGGGACTCTCAAGAGTCTTCTCCAACACCACAGTTCAAAAGCATTAATTCTTTGGTGCTCAGCTTTCTTCACAGTCCAACCTAACTTAAAAACTTTTTTTTTTTTTAAGAAAAGTACAGGGAAGAATACAAAAACAAATGGTCTTGCTGTGAAGGGAAATGCTATTATTTTTCTGACATAGATAAAACCTTTGAAGAGAGTCGGAGATTCTGCACCAAACAGGGCTCCCATCTATTGAAGATAGAAGATGAGGATGAACAGGTAATGAGTTCTAAAGTTGGAAATTTTTCCCATTTTTTTTGTATGCAAGGAGAAAATTGCTAAAATTTCCTTAAAAAACATCTGAAAATCACGTGTTTGTTAAATGACAATGACTTGTCTTTTCAAGTCAAATAGAAAACTTTGTAGTAAATAAAAAGAATCCCTTGTTGGTGGGAATTACAGTGTCTCAGTTTTAGTTTTGTCTCAGAAAAAAAAAATTAAGCTATGGTAATAATGCTCTCAGAGAAGGTAATGGCAACCCACTCCAGCACTCTTGCCTGGCAAATCCCATGGATGGAGGAGCATGGTAGGCTGCAGTCCATGGGGTCACTAAAAGTCGGACAAGACTGAACGACTTCACTTTCACTTTTCACTTTCATGCATTGGAGAAAGAAGTGGCAACCCACTCCAGTGTTCTTGCCTGGAGAATCCCAGGGATGGGTGAGCCTAGTGGGCTGCCTAGTGAGCTGCACAGTGTCGGACACGACTGAGGCTACTTAGCAGCAGCAGCAGCAGCAGCAGCAATGATGCTCTGTATTTGCTCTAGGAAGCAAACTGAGGTTTCTGAACAAAAAGACGTCTCTCATGAAACCATCATGGGAGTTGCCCTTTTTTCATGTTGCTCTGTTTTGAGGTCCTGTAATAATAATGATCTTTTAATATGTTGATACTTTTGGCACATATTGGAGTGGGTAGCCCTTCCTTTCTCCAGGGGATCTTCCCAACCCAGGGATCAAGTCCGCGTCTTTTGTGTTTCCTTCCACCAGGGAAGCAGAAGGAATGATTAGGCAATAATAAATAGTCCTAATTGAAAATATATAAAAACAGATTTTGGTAAAAATCAAATTATAATTGTTTGTGTTCACATTATTTTCTTTTTATTTTGTATCAGGGTATAGCCAATTAACACACGATGCTGTGGCGGTTTCAGGTGAACAGCAAAGGGACTCAGCCATCTATACACATGTATCCACTCTCCCCCATACTTCTCTCTCATTCAGACTGCCACATAACATTGAGCAGAGTTCCGTGTTCTAGGTCCTTCTTGGTTATCCATTTTAAATATGGCAGTGTGTGTTCACATTATTTTTATTTTTTATTGTTAAAAAAAGACTAGGGATTAAATTACATGTAGGGTTCTTCCTTCGCAGAACTTTGTTCAGTCCTTGGTGTCCTATTTTTATTGGATTGGATTATCTCGAAAAGGAAGTGTCAGCCCCTGGATGTGGGAAGATGGTTCTTTGATACAATATAAATTGTAAGTATCCAAAACACTTGAAAGCTTCAGTTTACTTGTTAACTATGGAAATGAATTGCACAGATAAGTTTCATTAAGCAAGATTTTCTGACCTCAAGAGCAATTCTAAGACTAATTTAAATTTTGTAAAATATCTTTGGCATTAGAAAAAACACTGCTGACTTCCACGCTTTTGTACTTGTATTCATGGGGTTTCCTCAACCAGTAACACTTTCAGTTACAATTTGTTTTCTCTTTGAAGTCATTCTTGATCTCCTGCTTTGAAATTAGTTCCCCTTTTTGCTCCTAACTAGCATTTTGTTTTCTTTTACCATCTCACATCCAATCTACAATATTCTGTGTCTCATCTTTTGTTAATCCACAGCACACTACATAATACTTGATGGTTGCTTAAGAACTTAAAAATTATCAATATAGATATTAATGAATTTTCTAGACATAAATAGAGGGTAACTGGAAATATAGGGTTTCAGTGACTAGTTGTTGTTGTTTTAGTAGCTAGGTTGTTGTGACTTTGGATTCTGTAGCCTGCCAGGCTCCTCTGTGGGATTTCCCAGGCAAGAATACTGGAGTGGCTTGCCATTTCCTTCTCCAGGGAATCTACCCCATCCAGGTATCAAACCAGTGTCTCCTGCATTGGCAGGCAAATTCTATACCACTTAACCACTAGGGAAGCCCTCAATGACTAGTCCCATGGTCTAAATCAAATATCTTCACTGTTTATCTAAATTTCGTCACTGTCTAGCAAAGCCCATTTCATATTACAAACAATAAACCATTAAGAAACAATCTGAAAACGAATTGGATTGGACTCAGTGTACTATACTTTTCCCCGTTTTTCATGATATAGTTTTCTATGATAATTTATAAGATTATATATATTTCCCCCTCCACAGATACTATTAATAAATAAACTAAAAAAGTCTTAATAACTATTAATGGCAGAGATGGGCTGAGGACTAGGTCACCTACTTCTGAATTTGGTCCTTTTTACACTACACTAGTATTTAGAGTGCTTTTTTATTTGCTGTAATAAAGATTTGTTCCAAATTTGCAGTTAATCACATGAGATACACTTTTATATTTCTGCACATTTGCACATACTATATCCTTTATCTGGTTTATCTGTAGTTCCATTATTTATCTGGTTAGATCCTAATCCTTAATTTATTTTATTTTTAGTTGCTTGGTAGCTCAGTCAGTAAAGAATCTCCCTGCAGTGCAGGAAACCAGGGTTTGATTGCCAGGTCAGGAAGATCCCCTGGAGTAGGAAATGGCAACCCACTCCAGTATTCTTGCCTGGAAAATCCTGTGGATACAGGAGCCTAGTGGGCTACAGTTCATGGAGTCGGAAGAGTTGGACATGACTTATCTACTAAACCACCACCACCATAGTTGCTTTATGATGCTGTGTTAATTTCTAATTTACAGAGAAGTCAATCAGCTACATATATACATAAATCTCACATAAACACAAATTCCCTTTTTTTTTTTGATTTCTTTTCCATTTAGGTCACCACAGAGCATTGAGTAAGGTTCCCTGTGCAATATAGGAGGTTCTTATTGGTTACCTATTTTATACATAGTAGGAATAGTGTATATATGTCAGTCCTAAGCTCCCATTTCATCCCACCCAGCCCCCTTTCCCCTTTGGTGTCCATATGTTCATTCTCGACGTCTGTGTCTCTATTTCTACCTTGTAAATAAGATGATATTTACCAATGTTTTCAGATTCCATATATGTGTGTTAACGTACAATATATGTGTTTTTTTCTTTCTGACTTTCTTCGTTCTGTATGACAGTCTTTAGGTCTATTCATGTCTCTGCAAATGACCCAAGTTCATTCTTTTTTATAGCTGAATAATATTCTATGGCATACATGAACTATTTCTTGTTTATCCATTCCTCTGTTGATGGACATTTAGGTTATTTCCACATCCTGGCTATTGTAAGTAATGCTGCAGTGAACATTAGGTGCATGCATCTTTTTGAATTATGATTTTCTCTGGGTCACTAATTTATGAGATAATTATATCATTTATTTATTTGTGCATGCACTGATTTAATCATTCATAAACTATGCATCACATTCTATGTAGGGGCTCTGCACTAAATGGTATGTCTTCCTTAAGAGTCAGCTAAAATCTTCCCACATCAAAACTGTGTTCTCTGGCAAACTCTTTTCCCCTTGTCTGAGTTAGAAGCCACTCTTCTGTGCCAAATAAATGCATCTTTCTCTCTCTTTGTGTAAACTCCTTGAGGACAGAAATAGATTACTCTGTATGTGCATTCCAGAATCTTGGTAATATGATAATATTTTAGAAATGTTTGCTAAGTGAATAGACAGAGAGATAGCTAAACATATAACTCCCTCTTTGTCTATAGTAGTATATCTACTGGAAATGTGATTTATGTCTGAATATTGGACTCAATTTTTATTTTCCCCCTCTTCAACAGAAATCTGTGGAATTCAAAAATAAACAACAACTGTGCATATGTCACAGCAACCAGAGTAGCTGCCACAGTGTGCACCAGGCAGTTTTTCTTTATTTGTGAGAAGAATTATACTAGTGTTGATCTCAAACTATCAGAAGATAAATGAAGTAGTTGACATTCTGGTGCATCCACCTGTTACTTGCAAGATGCAAGTAAATGTTGTGTTCCTGACACTGGTCTATTTGTTAATTGCACATGTAAGGTAACTTGTAAATTTGATATAGATACTTTGAATGTCAGAGCTTCATCTGCATGTGGAGGGGGTTGACAAGCACCTCCTTTGACTTGATTTCAAGTGGAATTAATTTTGATGGAAAGATGAAGATTTAATTAAAAAACTATTAGTGTTATTCTTTTTCCCTCTATTTTGGTTGGATTTCCTGCAACATATGGTATCCCTCATATATATTGTGAAGAAATAGCCCATACACGGAGCTATTTTTTAACTGATATTCAGGAAATCAAGATGAAACATGATATGACTATGTACATCCATTTTTATTTTTTATGAGAGTATATTTGTACTTTCAGAGAGGATGAGTCGTTTCTGTACTTCCACTTTATCACTTTTAAAATTCAAGATTTTCACAATTAATGTAAGAATTCATAGTTGAAAAATAAAAAAAAATAGAAGCACATTGAATAAAAACTGATTTCATAATCCTTTCTCCTAATTTTTTGCCTTTTCAGTTACACTGTTAATATTTGTGTTGAATCTTTCCAGACAGTTTTGGCTAGCGTTTGCTGTAGATAGTGTTACATGAAACTTTACATATACATCTCCATGAATGTATTTGAATAATCTATAAAGTAGAAATAGAGAAGAGAAACTTCCATGTCAAATAGTATGCATCTTATAAATCCTCAAGTATAGATACTTTCTGCAAAAGCATGTTAATTAGTAGCCACATATACAATACATGTATACGTTTCTTCAAACCCTTACTAATATATTATATTATCAATTTTTATAGGCACAAATGTTCTTTTATTGTTTTAAGTAATACTTCCAACATTACCTGTGAGACAGAGCACCTGTTCTGTTACTTGTCAATTATTTCTGGCGTGGCTATTTTATTTTTTTTTATTCATTGTTTTTCTATTTGTCTTCCTCCTTTTCTTTGCTGATTGTGGAAAGTAATTATAGATTACTGATTATAGAAAGTACTGATTATATCTTTTTGTATTTTCACTTTTTGTATTTATTACCTTTCAATTTAGTTTTTCATGATTTTTATCTTATGTATAATATATAAGACAATATTTTTCTTTTTTCTTTTTATTAATTAATTATTTATTTTAGTTTACAAT
>SJYC01123262.1:0-10731 GCA_006408675.1 Madoqua kirkii
GCTGTCTATTATACACATCTTTGACAGTTGATTGAAATAATACATATAAATAATTATTATTTATAAACAACATCTTTTGATGCAAAACATGTGTGATTAACAAATGCATCTTTTTATAAAATAGATGGGGCTGCTAAGATTAGTTTATATGTTCAAGGATAAATATTATTTACACCTAGAATGGGACTGACCTCAGCCTGAATTTTATTGCTTTTTTTCTTTTATTTAATAGAAACACTGGGGTAAAAAGTATATTTTAAAAATAGATAGAGCTGAAAATAATGCTGTAGTAGAACTCTTCAATTCTCTAAATTTCTTCTTAGATACAGGCCAAAAAGATATCAAGATGGCTTAATTATCAAATATAATTGTTTGATGCAATGTAATAATTGAGTTGCTGCTGTTGCTAAGTCGCTTCAGTCATGTCTGACTCTGTGGGACCCCATAGACAGCAGCCCACCAGGCTCCCCTGTCGCTGGGATTCTCCAGGCAAGAACACTGGAGTGGGTTGCCATTTCCTTCTCCAATGCATGAAAGTGAAAAGTGAAAGTGACGTCACTCAGTCCTGTCCAACTCTTAGCGACCCCATGGACTGCAGCCCACCAGGCTCCTCCGTCCGTGGGATTTTCCAGGCAACAGTACTACAGTGGGATGACATTGCCTTCTCCGAATAACTGAGTTAGGTTCTCCTTAAGCTGTGTTGAAAGCACATACTTGGGAACCAATTAAATTCAAAGAAATTCCCCATAATAGTTGGTCATTCCTTATCTCACTACCAACTGCAATATTTCTGTTTCTTCTTTTCTTTATGAAGTTTTCCCCATTCCAAGGCAGAGCACCATGGCAACAATAAGTGAAAACTGTGTCCTCTTTTCCTTTTTGATAAAATGTAGCAAATGTAACTTTGAAAAGGGAGATGAGAAAGGAGAGTCTCCTTGGAAGGTGAATCTTCAGACTGAATCATGTTAGGAATGATCAAATATGGAAACTGAAATCTCAGAAATTGACATCCATGACACTATTGATGCTGTCATGACTCTGAGACCTTCTTCCTGTACACTCAATAGAATCATGGAGCAGGAATGGCCCTGCTCTGAACCACAGTCCACAGCTGAGCCACCCCTCTCCCAGTTCTTTCTTTATAGGAAGTAAAGAACCTCATTTATCCTTGAGTGTGAGTGTTGCACACAGCACTTTTACTAAGTGTTTACTGCTTACTAAGGTCTGCCTGTATATGAAGTATGGAACTAACTTTCTAATGAACAAATAAGTATACATAAATTTAACTTTGTTGGTCACAGTAACAAAGCCTAATGTCTAGAACTTACAGGTTAAATTTGGTGGTCTCATCATCTATTGTAATCTTAAAAGTTTCCACATCTTTTACTAGTGTCTTTTTTTTCTTTCCCAAATCCCCATCTGTTTTAAAAGGAAAAGAGATACTCTGAAGTAGTGTAAATCTTCCTGAAGTATCTTTCTTCACTAATTATTTCATTAAGTAGTGAATTTTCTAACTATTTAGAGTAATAATACTTAAACTTGTTTTCTCAAGGAATATGATGAAAGGTGGGCATTTGTATTTCTGCAAATACATGTAAAGTGTACCTTCAACTGCAGAGGATGTCATTGATTCTATGAAGCCCATCCATCTCCAGTTAAGAAACTCTTTTGGAAGTACAGTAGGAATACTGGAGACAGATTATCTGTTAGAATGTATTATTGTTGTTCAGCTGCTAAGTCATGTCTGACTCTTTGGGACCCCATGGACTGCAGGACACCAAGCTTCCTTGTCGTTTACCTTCTCCTGAAGTTTGCTCAAACTCAGGTCCATTTAGATGCATGCTATCCACCCATCTCACTTTCTGTCGACTCCTTCTTCTCTTGCCCTCAATGTTTCCCAGCATCAAGGTCTTTTCCAGTAAGTTGGCACTTCACATCAGGTGGCCAAAGTGTTGGAGTTTCAGCTTCAGCATCAGTCCTTCCAATGAATATACAGGATTGATTTCCTTTAGGATTAACTGGTTTGATCTCCTTGTAGTTCAAGGGACTCTCAAGAGTCTTCTCAAGCACCACAATTTTAAAGCATCAATTCTTTGGTGCTCAGTTTTATTTTTATAGTCCAACTCTCACATCCATACATGACTACTGAAAAAACCATAGCTTCGGACATGGACCTTTGTTGGGAAAATGATGTCTCTGCTTTTTAATACTCTGACTAGGTTTATCATAGCTTTCTTTCCAAGGAGCTAATATCTTTTAATTTCATGGCTGCAGTCACCATCTGCAGTGATTTTGGAGCCCAAGAAAATAAAATCTGTCACTGTTTTCAATTTTCCCCTATCTATTTGCCATGAAGTGATAGTGTATGACATTTTAATGATTTAAATAGATAAGCAACATTTTAATACAAAAATACTTTGGTTATTATTCAGGAAAAATGGGCTAGACTTTCTGAAAATGGTCAATTTCTCAGGCATATTTGAAATATTATAATGTGCAATGGCTACGAAAGATGAAGCACAGGAATTGGAGTCAAGCACACTGAGATTCTGATTTTAGGATTTCATTTTATTCCCTCCATGACCTTGAGTCACATCAGTCATTTTGGGCCTCTCACATTACTTACTTGCTAAATGTGGATAATATCCACATCTTATAGGGCATTATGAAGATGAAATAAAGTAATAAAAGGGAATGTCTAGTACCATGCCATGCATGTGAGTGTGCTCAATAAATGGTAGCTCTTGCTTTTTTTAATTTAAATTAACTGTTTAAGGAATGTTTTCATTTCATAAAATAAGGTGCACAAGTAGGCATTCTTAACAAAAGAAATGTAGGATTTGGGGACTCAGCGAGACACAGGAACTGTTTGGTGGATGTTTGGAATATAGAGGGCTTCTCTGGTGGCTCAGATGGCTAAGAATCTGCCTGCAAAGCAGGAGACCTGGGTTTGATCCCTGGGTCAGGAAGATTCACCTGAAGAAGGGAACAGTTACCCACTCCAGTATTCTTGTCTGGAGAATTCCATGGACAGAGGGCTACAGTCCATGGGGGTGCAAAGAGTCAGACATAACTGAGGACTAACACTTTCACTTTGGAACCTGGGTTGCTTATTTCTGAATCTTATATTTCCTTTGTAGAACAAAAGCCACACTGATGAACCCTGTCATAAATGAACACACCAGGATTTACTCTTAGACTCATGCAAAAGTGTAAACTACCTGTCAAATTCCTGTAGAACTTAATGAGAAATACCATTACAAATCTTTTTTTAAATATCAATGAGAATAGCACGCCTCATAAAAGTGCTGGTCCTTAGGCAATAAGAAACAAATCTGTTGTCAATTAAGAGTTAGTCAAAATTATAACCAAGGAATATATTTTAAAGCTTTTATCCAGAAGAATGTAGAATGCCTTTGGTATAAACTTTTAAGAAAATTGACCTTCTTCTTAGGTCACTACTCATTCCTTCCAAGTAACAAAATGACAGAATGTTTATAAATGTAATAATCTTAATCACACAAAAGAGAAACATGAAGTCTAAGTAAATCTTATTTCTTTTTCCTACCTGAAACCTCGACTGAAGAATTATTTACCAGTGTTTCTGAAAGTTTGAACAAGTGTGCTGCTGCTAAGTTGCTTCAGTCGTGTCCGACTCTGTGCAACTCCATAGATGGCAGCCCACCATGTTCCTCCATCCCTGGGATTCTCCAGGCAGGAACACTGGACTGGGTTGCCATTTCCTTCTCCAATGCATGAAAGTGAAAAGCGAAAGTGAAATCGCTCAGTCATATCCGACCCCTAGTGACCCCATGGACTGCAGCCTACCAGGCTCCTCCGTCCATGGGATTTTCCAGGTAAGATTACTGGAGTGGGTTGCTATTGCCCTCTCCACTGGACAAGTCTGCATTTTTTTAAAAAAAATAAAAAAAACCTCTGGTGACAGATTTTAAACCAGTGAAAATTGAAAAGATCAAACCTCAAAACTCTCAGCAAAACAGTTTTGAAAGGAAATGTTAACAGCTCTACTGCTGGGTGCTACTGTGATAAACAGATGAACACTTTCCTATGTGCCTGATTCCAGCTACAGCCATTGTCCAGAGTCACTGTTGGCCAAACCATGCTCTTATAACCACTGGGCACTGAGAGAAGTGCCAGAAATAATAAGTTGGAGCTTAAGCAAAACCTAAGAGGAAACACTTGATGTCAGATATGACCTTGCTATTGTTTTGAGAGATGCAAAAAAAGAGTAAATACCTGTGTGTATGAGACTTGATGTATATATGCTGACTGTCAGAATGGTTCTTATTTTCCCTGGCTACTCCCAACTGCCACAAGATGATCTTTTTCTGATATTTACTTTAATGGTGATGTTCAGTTCCAGGCTGCTATCCAGAGTTATTCTAGTGTCAAGAATTTTTTTTAATACTAATAAATATATGAAATTATGAAACATCAGACAGACATTTGCCAAATTAGCCAAGCTCATTCATATGGCTGTGACACTATATCCACTCATAATGAATTTATTTTGCTAAAAGGGACAAATAACCCCCTATACCTTCCATGCTTAGACTCAGCTTTTGTATCACTAGTATGTGGTAGGGAGGCAACAAGGAGGAAAATCTCACACACAAAACAATGTACATCCATTCTCCTTATCTTTCCTTGGGGTTATTTCTATCAAACTATCTCCACAAAGGCCATAGCTGATCCTACATAGAAGGACACGACTGGTAGCTCCTGTTAACAAAAGCCACATAGACTCTGGCAGCCAGTCAATGTTAAACTGACCCAGAATCATGTAGTTTCCAGACTTGGCTTTTCCTATTTTGCAAGCCACAAGGCAATTTAACTTGCCATTTATATATAAGACTTCATTCATTGGTACAAATTCCATCTGAAGCCTATGTATAATAATATTTATATCTCCAAAGTACCAATGAAAACCACAGAATTTTAGAGTCAAAGGGGACCAAAGAAATGGTAATATTGAAAGATACAGTTGAAAAGTTATAAACATTCAAAAGTTACTTTGTGTATTATGTGCCAGACCCTGAAACTAAAAAAGTAAATGTCATTATTCCTACTCTTAGGGATTTCACAGCCTGGGAGGAAGAAAGATTCACAGAGGAAAAAATTACACTAAAATATGACCATGCTCACTGATAGACAGACATAGGCACAGGAAGGAGGTAATAATTAATCTTTTAAAGTTAGTTCTGGCTTCTTAGAGAAGGCAAATTTTTGTTCAGTTAACAAGGATAAGATAGATCATCCTGCAGAAAGGTGGAGTAGAAAGATATGGGGAAGAAAGCCAGAGGGAAAAGGTATTCCAAGACTAGAAAATAGCATGAACAAAATAAACACAGGGTTGTTAACTTACATGCTGTATTTGTGTAACAAGAGTAAAATCTAGATGACATGAAGCATGGGATAAGTGGAAGAAAAGTGTCGCTTCACTTGACTCCAAGCAGTGAGGAATCATGGATGATTTTAGCAAAAGAGTGGCATAGTTATATCTGTCCTTTAAAATATTAACTTTAATTGTAAGGCAAAGGATAGACTGAAAAAGAAAATAAGAGGAAAAAGCTCTATAGGTACCCAATGAGAAAGCAAACTATACAAAAAGTATTGATTAATTCTAAATTAGATCAATGAATAAAATTGATTAATAAGGGCCAAATGAGGTGTTAATCTCCTTTTATCTTGAGCCCATGGTTTCTGTTTTCTCTCTGGTTCTACATACAGTCAGCCCTCCATGCCTTCAGGTTCTGCACCTGTGGACTCAACCAAATCTTTGATCTGCTTTTGGTTGTATCCACAGATGCAGATCTGTAGATATCCAGGATTGACTCTATTGATAAAATGTAAGATAAAGTTACCCAAGGTTCAAGTGAAAGAACTAGACATGTTTAGAAATGTTTAAAAGCTTTTAGCACATTGGCATCCCAGTTGTCTGCAATGTTTTTGCTCAAGACCTGCTGTTAACAGCAATTTGGGATGCTTGAAGGGAAAGAATGTGTCACAGAAAACCATGGGCGATCAGGCTGCTTGTGGAAAAAGCAGCAGGACTTTGGTACTGTGAATTGTATGAATAAAGATGCAGTCCTATGAATTCTTGGTTTTAAATAATTTGTCAAATACCTGGCAGCCAGTACTGCTAGAGGAAGGACAAGCTGGTAGCTCCCAGGGTTGTTGCCTCTGCTCCTGAACTTTCTGCTTCCACTTGTGGGCTCCAACAAGGAAATTTTTTCATGGAGACAAAAGGATTCCTTCCTGGTTTAGGACTCTGAGACTCTGCCTTTGTACCTATTCTCTGGTGATTTTGCTCAGTCTATTGTTTGCCTGCCTAACTTTGATTCCAGGATCCTAACCAGACCACACCTGGTCAGAATACCTGCCCTCTCCACTCCTGCTCTCTCATTTGTAACCTCTTAGCCCAGACCTCGGAGAAAGCAATGGCACCCCACTCCAGTTCTCTTGCCTGGAAAATCCCATGGATGAAGGAGCCTGGTGGGCTGCAGTCCATAGGGTCACTAGGGGTCAGATATGACTGAGTGACTTCACTTTTGCTTTTCACTTTCGTGCATTGGAAAAGGAAAGGACAACCCAGTCCAGTGTTCCTGCCTGGAGAATTCCAGGGATGGAGGAGCCTGGTGGGCTGCTGTCTATGGGGTTGCACAGAGTTGGACACGATGGAACCGACTTAGCAGCAGCAGCAGCAGCAACCCAGACCTCCAATTTAGAGTCATTCAGAGTTCTGGTACAAAAAACTTAAAATGACTCAGAGATAAAAATAGTTCTATAAAGTGTATCTTTAGTGGCATGATTTGAAATAAAAACACTTAAAGACACAAACACATCAAATTTAGAATGTTTTCAGTTGTTCTAAATTGTTTTACTATTTAGTCTCTATTCTAAATAATGACCGTCTAGATATTTTCTTTTTCTTAGGTTAATAAAATGAATGCAATAGACTTACCTGAAATAAATAATGAATATAATATTAAAAAGCCTAGTAAAATCTTAGAATTGAGACAGTAGAGACCATTAAGTATGACCTTTTATCTTGAGCCCATGATTTCTGTTTTCTCTCTGGTTCTACATACAGTCAGCCCTCCAATATATGAATACCTCCTATAAAGGAACTAACTGGTAATTTCTAAGTTTCTTCCAGGACACTAGCATAACAGCAGTTCACTTCTAGTTAAAAAGCTTCTTTTCATTTACTACCCCTAATGGGTATAAAAACTCTAGCTATGCAGCTGAAACACCTGTCTCCCAATTACTGATCCTGTTCTCTGTGTTGGAGCCAAGTTGAGTAAGTCTACTCTCCCATTCATAAGACATAGATGTAGATGTAGATGTAGATATGATATAGATGTAGGTATAGATATTGTATAGATACATATTTGGAATACATAATTATAACCACTTACATTTATGGTTTTCTGAGTTTTACATGTTCTGTTCCATCAAATATTGTTCATATAATAGGGCACAGAAATATCCCACCCTCTTGGTCACTCCTCTTGTAGAAACATCATTTTGGCAATGCCCTTTTAGTGTTTCCATAGTATGGTACTGTGAGAACATCTGGAGATGATACTTCTGTTAATACTATGTAAGATTCTTTTTTTTTTTTTCAGCATCTGTGTCATACTGTTGACTCATTTTAAATGTTGGGCCAAATGAAACCCTTTTGGTCATTATTTTACCAAACTGTGCCCTTAAGCCATATGTTAATTATTTCTCCTAGTAACAAGAAAGGAGGTTAAAGGACTGGAAAGGAATTAACTAGTCTAGACAAGATTCAGCAAATTTCAGAGAAACATATTTCCATTTGAAATTCCCTATTTTTAAGGCAGTTTATTTTTTCCCACTTGGCAACATCATGAAGTTGAGTAAGACGGTATTATGTAAAATATTTTGAATTCTAACTGACATTACAATACGTATCATAAATCTATAGCTAACAGTGCTAAAAATGTTTATTTTTTAATAATCCTTATCACGTTTTAATTGCAAATAGTTACACAAATATTTATTAAATAAAACTGAAACATGTGTGAAGCACTCTAATATCTTCCAATATACTGTTTATTTTGCTGGATTCAATATTACTATATCAGGACCAGGGCCAAGGCTGAACAAGTGGTTGAATGAATCTAAGAGAGTACTTTCTGTCCACTCCGCTGTAAAAATTTCATCAACACACTGTAAAAAATGATTCATGTCTCATCATGCTTGGAGTGTGCTCTTAGCGGGACAAATACACATTTTACTTTAAAGTGAAAGTGTTAGTCCCACAGTTGTGCTAACTTAGTGACCCCACTAGGCTACTCTGTCCATGGAATTCTCCAGGCAAGACTACCAGAGTGGGTTTCCATTTCCTACTCCAGGAGATCTTCCTGACCCAAGGATTAAACCAGGGTCCCCTGAATTTCAGGCAGATTCTTTACGGACTGAGCTACTAGGATTTTTATTTTAAGCATGTTCTTTAATACATACACTTTGATAATATGTGGATGGGAAAAAACAGTCTTTTCCGCAGTTGGACCAAAAGAAGAAAAAGAAAAGAAAATCATTGTTTTTGCTTTTCACAATCAAGAGATTACATATTACAGTTATAAACCTAAAAGTAATAGTTCCAAAAGACAGTACCACAATATTGGAAATTTTCAGTTTAATCAATTTTATTTTCTAAAATTGGACTGATATTAAAATAAAATAAAATTGTACTGATCCATTATGTATGTAAGAATGTAGCTACTGAGTGCTGTGATTTCCATCACAAGAATGTGTCCCATGGTAGAAGACAGGCATAGCCTTTACACATTCAATTCTCTCATATGTATTTTTAAAAGACTTATTAAATGTTAAGAAAATACTAAGATTTACTATTTGGTTCCATAATTTTAAGCATTTTGTTAAAACATTTGATTCATTTTAAAAGAGAATTTCTTTGAAAAATCTACTTACACTCTCCAGGAAAAAAAAAATTCCTTCCCAATATTACTTTCTCTTTTTTAAAAACTGATTTCCTTTGAGAACATGGGATCTCTGATTCTCTCATGTTCCTGGTAACTTCCTGGTCCAATTACCTATCATCACCCTGCTGTGATTCACACCCTGAACTTAGATTTAGTGGCTAAAAAAAAATCCCATTAGAGCAGATCAAATGAAACAGATCAGAGGAACAGAGTATGGATAATTCTGAGCACCAGATGTTCCACAGAGACAATTTAGAACATGGAAACATCGCTGCATTTGTAATCTTACTAAACTATGGCTATTCACAACAGAGAAGCCATTAAACAATGTTCACCTGGCCTGCAACTTTTATATTCACCATGTGGTTGTTTTCCTAATTACATCACACTACGAAGTGTGATATAATTTATGACTGCTACAGATTCCTTAATAGACACTGAAGTATCAGTTCTAAAAAGAACTAGCTGAACGTTTAATAGTAAAAATTCTGAGCACCAGATGTTCCACAGAGACAATTTAGAACATGGAAACATCGCTGCATTTGTAATCTTACTAAACTATGGCTATTCACAACAGAGAAGCCATTAAACAATGTTCACCTGGCCTGCAACTTTTATATTCACCATGTGGTTGTTTTTCTAATTACATCACACTACGAAGTGTGATATAATTTATGACTGCTACAGATTCCTTAATAGACACTGAAGTATCAGTTCTAAAAAGAACTAGCTGAACGTTTAATAGTAAAGAGAATGTAATGTGGTTTCCTTTAGTTTCCTATAGTGGGTCCTTTTGGTCACTACCAGTTTACTATAACCCTCTGTAGAAATAAATTTGAAGACAACAGCTATCCCACCAAAAGTAATTTGCTTCAGAAGCCCAGGGCTGGCCACAGTGCTGTGAGTTTTAGAGACAAAAATGGCAAAAGGGAAAATAGAACAAAGCAGAGGAAACATTCAAACTGGATACAGAGAACAGAAATGTCAAATGAGTATGAGGTCAGAACCAACAGAACCACTTGTGAATAGCAGTCCAGTTTCCAGACTGAGGTTGTGTCCCTCATCCAAGCACTGACCACCCAGTGGAGACTCCTGGAGACCTCCAACTGGTGGTCACAATAAGATTGTTACCTCCACAGGAAGACAGAGATTGCATACATCTAGCTATTGAGCAGTATTAATTGTAGAAATTATTCTGCTTGGTGCTCTGAGACATGAGATCAATCAGATTTCTGTTTTGATTCTTACCCTAATCATGCCTAGAAGAGGAGATAAAACAGGTACATAAATAACAGCAATACATGGTAGACTCATAAAAATTATGAAAGAGGTATACATTGCTGTATGAGTTGAAAAAAGAGAAGGAACCACTGAGCCGAGCCAAAGGAGAACAATATGAGAAAGGTCAGAGATGGCCTTATGGAGGAGATAGCATTTTCTAAATATGCAATTTACTGGTTGATTTATTAATAAATGTTTTAACATTCTTTTCCAGGTTGTCCTGGAAGTCTTCTCATGTAAAGGTAGATAAATGCAGATTAAAGGTTTCATCAATATGGTGCAGTGTTAGAAAACAGGTCAACATTCCTTCTTAAAGGTATAATTAAACTAAGCTAGAAAAGTCCTTGTTAATCTTTTAACTTCACTGTCCATTATGGTAGCTACAAGCTATATGTGGCTTTTCATATTCAAATTAATTAAAATTAAATTTAGTTTAAAATTTAGTTCTTCAGTT
>SJYC01123263.1:0-15607 GCA_006408675.1 Madoqua kirkii
TGAGTGGGGCTAAATCCTGGGCAAAGGTAAACTTTTTCTATTTTGTACAAAAGCACCTAATGGAATGTGATGGGTCTACTTCCAGGAACTAAACATCTGAGGCTTTATTCCTTCCCTTCCTCTTCTTAGATTCTTTTCCATGTTCATCTTTAGACCTCCACTCCCACAAATGAGAGATTTTGTCCCATTATGAAACCTTCCTCTTCCAACACTTCTTCTTGGTAAAAAATGCTCAAAAATGCATTTACATTTCTATGAAGTATTTGGTTCATTCTACTAATAAATCCTGTTTTGACTTGTGGAAGACTTACAGTAAACATAATGACTTTATATAGAAATTAAGGTAGTACTACATCTTTTGAAAGAAACAGACATATATGTAAAAGGAAACAATTGTCTACTGGAAGGAAAGAAGGATTGGGCATGGAGGAGAGTTTCTTGCAGACATATTAACTAGCAGACAGTTGACTCACAGCGTCCATTGTGGTAGTGCCTCCTCCTTAGAAAGAGGGAAGTTCTGTTCTTTTCTTCCTCCTTTTCCCCCTGATATTATTGATGTCACAGACAAGGAAAGCAATCTGCATCTTTCTAGGGAGAATGGAAGAGGCCTGTCCATCTGCCTGATATAGTCTTTCTGAACCATGTCTGCACATTAGAATTGCCTGGATGCTTCACAACAAACTCATATTTGGACTCTACTGCAGAGTAATAAATGACAATTATAATCTCTGCAAGTGGAGATTGGGCATCAGTATTTCTTTAAAAGGCTTTTCAGTTGGCTTGGTAGTAAAGAATCCACCACCAATGCAGGAGATGCAGGAGATGCAGGAGATGTGGGTTTAATGCCTGGGTTGGGAAGATCTCCTGGAGTAGGAAATGGCAACCCACTCCAATATTCTTGCCTGGAAAATTCTGTGGACAGAGGAGCTTGGTGGGCTATATAGTCCATGGGATTGCAGAGTTGGACATGACTAAGCAACTGAGCACACGGACACATTTGTTTAAAGGCTCCCTAGAAACTGTGAAATAGGTTAAGAATCCGTGGCCTGTGTTTCCTAAAAGTTTGACAATAGCACAGACTAATTAAGGAGTTTTGATGGACCACATTGAAATTGTTCACTTTGGTCTTCTGTCATAGAAACACACAACACAATCCATTTGGTAAGGGATGTAAACTAGAAGTTTCACTGACAGACACAACACAGAGAGAACATAGATACATATACAACACTGATGGGAGACTCACACATCACAGAGACATACACATACACAAACACATGTGGTCCATGGTTAGAGAATGTGGCTCTTGATACACAAATAGACATATATCCTGGTACAGAGACACAATCCTAGAACTTCATTAAAAAGGACGCAGGTATAGACACATACCCACACACATTCATAAGGTAGATCGAAACATCTACACAAAAATAGGCAGACATATAGTTTCATAGAGACACTGTTATACACAGAAGGATACATAGACACATGCACACACATGAGTTCACATATTGACTATAGATGTAGCCCAAGATACACAAAGAGACACACAAGAGACCTACATTCACAGAGGTATGAAAGGCACATAAAGGCACACTCCAACACCCTGCAATCAAGAGACACATGCTAAGAAATGCATTCTCAGGCAATATTAGGGCATTTTGTATGTAAGATGTGGAAGCAAAGAAGTGCTTTTGTCTAGATCTGTTTCTAAGTGGATGTGAGGCACAAAAGTTGTGTAGCTTCAGAAGGGTGAACATACTAACTTTCAATGGAAATAGATCCTGCTGAGAAGTCACCCTTCACAGGAACCTGCAATCTTGGGGCAGGAACAACAACAACACAACAGCAATGAAGTTACCCCTGTTGGATGATGGCAGCTCTGGAGACTATAACAAAAGATCTTGTGATAATAATTCCTTATAGTATGCCAAGTTTCCTCCCACCTTTGAACTCAAGTCTGTCATTTGTAGCAAACTTTACAGGTGTAATGTCATTTGATCTTTTCAAGAACTTAAGTGGGCTAAGTTCTATTTTTTTTTTTTTTTTTGCCTTCATTTTGTAGGTAGGAAAACTCAGGCACAGAGAGATTAGTTTAGTAACTTTCCCTGGGTCACAATCAAATTCATATCTGACTTGAAGCTGTGCTCCTTACCACTCCTGACACTGCTTCTTATTCCACAGAGAGAGGGTGGCAGTGTAACTGTTCTTAACTCTTCAGACGAGAAGATAGAGGGTCAGAGAGGCTAGGCACCTTGTCCCTCTCATGGGACACTGTTTGGTTTAGTTCCTGATCTGAGCCTGCCTTTACTACAGAGACAGACCCTTGGTTCATTTCTGAGGCTTTTTGTGAACTTGATGCATTTTGAGGGTGAGGACCCAGAACTGTGAATTAATAGTGATGGCCATGTCACAACTTTAGTAAGCATCAGTATTTTATTTTCCTAAAAGACAGAGAGATTGCAAGCCTTTTCTGTTTCTCTCTGCAACTCTATTTGCCTCTGAGAACTGGGAATCTTTTCTTTGTACTACATAGACCACTGAAACTTAAAAGCTCTTGAGTTTGAATTTGTCCTGGCAGAAGCATCTAGAATGTGACCTAGATCCAGTCCCTTGTGAAAGGATGACCGTGACTTTGGGAGGATCTGTTTTCTGTGCATGTGTGTCTAACCGTATGGGTATCATCTTGGTCACTTGTTCCACTGAGGGATCCCTTGTACTCCTCTCCCTAGGATTCCATTGTGGAGAGGACTGTGACTCAGGGTATACAAATGATGTCACATGTCCATCAATAGTCAATCATTGGTTAATTAAATATTTGTCATTTGCTTTCTCTGTGAAAGCTTCTGTTGTAGTTACAGAGTGGGTGTTCCTGTGCTCAAGGGGTTTATGATTTATTTAGAGAGAAAATGAAATTGATTAACTGATTAGCAACAATCAAACCAGAGGTTAGAGATTAGAGGCAGGATGATTGAATCTGACCAGGGGATAGCTCCCCTTATCTCCCTTCCCCAAACATACATATGTAATGCTTAAAAATTATATTTGAACAAGTTGGCAATATTTAAATCTCAGAGTATTTCACATAGAAAATTTTGATTCCTGGGTTTTGTTGAAAAAAGAAATTAGATCTGGCAACTCTGAGCTTTGGTACCACATTGGAGTCATTGTCTAGAGCTAAGTAGCAGCTGCCCTTGAGATAAGACATATTCTATTCCATTTCCCACTCTCATGATAGTCTTTTATCCTGGCCTTCTTTTATTCATTAAGATGATCTGTCATGCATATGATCATTTAATCATATTATTTAATCATTTAATCTTGCTAATTCACTGTCATGCATATGGTCAATTGCTATCAAAGTTCAGTGAAAAATATCTTAGAAAGCTGAGGAGGGAAAGTCATTAAAGAGTGATGCAGTCAAGAAAGACTTCATGAAGTAAGTGGTAACTAAGCTGGACTATGCGGAAGTTAGAACTTGAGATAGAGAACTGGAATGTACTGGAATGTGTGTAGGATACATAAAAAGAGGGACAAAAGGGGAGTACAAAGTTAAATTCTGAATGGATGAAAAGCCTAAATGGGAAAAGCAACCATTTTGGACATTAGGAAGAAAATAATAAGACAATTTATTTTATCAGAACTGGGAAGAATTTATTTTAGTGACATAAGAAGCCCAGCCACAAAAGAAAACATTCAGAAATTTGACATCACTAAATTAAAAAAAAAGTTTATCTAAAATTGGAAAAAACAAAGTTAAAAATGAGTTGATGATAGGAAGAATATTTGCAATGCCTAAAATAAAGGATAAATATCCAAAATTAGTTAAATAAAAATTCCCACAAATCAACAAGAAAAACAGCTCGATGGAGAAATGTAAAAATCATATGAATATCTGATCGACAGAAAGGAAACACAATAGCCAATATATAATGAAGAAAAGCTATGACAAACCTAGATGGTGTATTAAAAAGTAGATACATCATTTTGCTGACAACAGTTCGTGTAGTCAAAGCTATGGTTTTTCCAGTAGTCATGTATGGATGTGAGAGTTGGATCATAAAGAAGGCTGAGTGCCAAAGAATTGATGCTTTCAAGCTGTGGTGGTGAAGACTCTTGAGAGTCCCTTGGACAGCAAGGAGATCAAACTAGTCAATCCTAAAGGAAATCAACCCTGAATATTCTTTGGAAGGACTGATGCTGAATTTGGAGCTCTAATACTTGGGCCAACTGAAGTGAAGAGCTGACTCATTTGAAAGGACCCTGATGCTGGTAAGATTGAGGGCAAGAGAAGGGAATGACAGAGGATTAGATGGTTGGATGGCATCAGTGACTCAGTGGACATGAGTCTAAGCACACTCCAGGAGATAGTGAAGGACAGTTAAGTCTGGAGTGCTGCAGTTCATGGGGTCGCAAAGAATTGGACCTGATTTAGCAACTGAACAGCGATGAAAAGGTGCTCTATCTCAAACATTTTCTGTGGGAAATGAAAATAATAATGGTATATCATTTCATAAATATCACACTGGTATAATATTTTAAATATGACAGTTCCAACCTATTTGTAAGATGTTGAAAACTGGTACCTTTATGTACTGCTTAGAGGAGATAGCCTTGGTATAAAAACTGAGGAGGATATAGTTTATATTAAGTTGTTAAAATGTATAAAAACAACAGCATGAAGAACTAAGGAAGAAATGGAGGCATACTGTTCCAAAGTTCTTACATTATACATTGTTTGAAGATAGACAGTGATGTTAAAGTCGTATGTTTTGAGCCCAGAGCAATCACTAATGAAACAGAATGTGTGTGCATGCTAAACTGCTTCAGTCGAGTCCAGCTCTTTGAAACCCTATGGACTGTAGCCTGTCAGGTTCTTCTATCCATGGGATTTTCGAGGCAAGGATACTGGAATGGGTTGCCATGCCCTCCTTCAGGGAATCTTCCCAACCCAGGGTTTGAACTCAGGTCTCTTATGTCTCCTGCATTGGCAGGCAGGTTCTTTACCACTAGGCCACCTGGGAAGCCCAACATATACATACTCTAAAAAAAAAAATAATAGCAAGTGGGAAGAGCCAGGAATGAGCAAGCAAAAACTTGAATATGGCTTGGAGAATTGCTTGCTGCACACTTTTCAATATCTAGGCATGACCGTAGGACATCAGGTCCCTCTACAAAGTTCTTGTTTTGTTGTAGTGGTGCTGCTATTGTCCTGTCTCTTATACACATCTAGATGTGTATAAGAGACAGGGAATGTACTGGAATGTGTGTAGGATACATAAAAAGAGGGACAAAAGGGGAGTACAAAGTTAAATTCTGAATGGATGAAAAGCCTAAATGGGAAAAGCAACCATTTTGGACATTAGGAAGAAAATAATAAGACAATTTATTTTATCAGAACTGGGAAGAATTTATTTTAGTGACATAAGAAGCCCAGCCACAAAAGAAAACATTCAGAAATTTGACATCACTAAATTAAAAAAAAAGTTTATCTAAAATTGGAAAAAACAAAGTTAAAAATGAGTTGATGATAGGAAGAATATTTGCAATGCCTAAAATAAAGGATAAATATCCAAAATTAGTTAAATAAAAATTCCCACAAATCAACAAGAAAAACAGCTCGATGGAGAAATGTAAAAATCATATGAATATCTGATCGACAGAAAGGAAACACAATAGCCAATATATAATGAAGAAAAGCTATGACAAACCTAGATGGTGTATTAAAAAGTAGATACATCATTTTGCTGACAACAGTTCGTGTAGTCAAAGCTATGGTTTTTCCAGTAGTCATGTATGGATGTGAGAGTTGGATCATAAAGAAGGCTGAGTGCCAAAGAATTGATGCTTTCAAGCTGTGGTGGTGAAGACTCTTGAGAGTCCCTTGGACAGCAAGGAGATCAAACTAGTCAATCCTAAAGGAAATCAACCCTGAATATTCTTTGGAAGGACTGATGCTGAATTTGGAGCTCTAATACTTGGGCCAACTGAAGTGAAGAGCTGACTCATTTGAAAGGACCCTGATGCTGGTAAGATTGAGGGCAAGAGAAGGGAATGACAGAGGATTAGATGGTTGGATGGCATCAGTGACTCAGTGGACATGAGTCTAAGCACACTCCAGGAGATAGTGAAGGACAGTTAAGTCTGGAGTGCTGCAGTTCATGGGGTCGCAAAGAATTGGACCTGATTTAGCAACTGAACAGCGATGAAAAGGTGCTCTATCTCAGACATTTTCTGTGGGAAATGAAAATAATAATGGTATATCATTTCATAAATATCACACTGGTATAATATTTTAAATATGACAGTTCCAACCTATTTGTAAGATGTTGAAAACTGGTACCTTTATGTACTGCTTAGAGGAGATAGCCTTGGTATAAAAACTGAGGAGGATATAGTTTATATTAAGTTGTTAAAATGTATAAAAACAACAGCATGAAGAACTAAGGAAGAAATGGAGGCATACTGTTCCAAAGTTCTTACATTATACATTGTTTGAAGATAGACAGTGATGTTAAAGTCGTATGTTTTGAGCCCAGAGCAATCACTAATGAAACAGAATGTGTGTGCATGCTAAACTGCTTCAGTCGAGTCCAGCTCTTTGAAACCCTATGGACTGTAGCCTGTCAGGTTCTTCTATCCATGGGATTTTCGAGGCAAGGATACTGGAATGGGTTGCCATGCCCTCCTTCAGGGAATCTTCCCAACCCAGGGTTTGAACTCATGTCTCTTATGTCTCCTGCATTGGCAGGCAGGTTTTTTACCACTAGGCCACCTGGGAAGCCCAACATATACATACTCCTATATATATAATAGATAACTAACAAGAACCTACTGTATAGCACAGGGAACTCTACTCAGTACTCTATAATGGCCTATATGGAAAAAGAATCTAAAAAAAGAATGGGTATATATTTATATATAATATGTATATACACACACACACCACATATAACTGATTTACTTTGTTGTATTCCTAAAACTAACATAGCATTGTAAATCAACTATACTCCAATAAAAATTTTTTTAAGAAGGAGCCAAAATGGAGCTCGAATGAAATAATATTCTTTTTTTTTATTGGGGGAAAATTTCTCCACAGTGTTGCACCGGTTTACTTGAAAACAAAAGGGAAAATGGACTAAGGAAAACTGGGTAGTATAGAAAATAAAAAGCAAGATGGTAAACTTAAACATAACACTACTGATAACTAAATGACCTAAAAACATAATTAAAATTAAAGATTATAAAACTGGATTTAAAAAGAAGATCCAGTTATATTGACTTTATAAGAAACACACATTAATAAAAAGAAACAGAGAAGTTTAATTGAAAAAAACAAAAATACATTTAAATATATTGAATACAATGAGTAATCTTGAGAGGAAAACTATGACAAACAAACCTAGACAGTGTATTAAAAAGTCGAGATATCACTGTTTAAAAAGGTCTGTATAATCAAAGCTATGGTTTTTCCATTAGTCATGTACGGTTGTGAGAGTTGAACCATAGAGAAGGCTGAGTGCCGAAAAATTTATGCTTTTGAATTGTGCTGCTGGAGAAGACTCTTGAGAGTCCCTTGAACTGCAGGGAGATCAAGCCAGTCAATCCTAAAGGAAATCAGCCCTGAGCATTCACTTGAAGGGCTGATGCTAAAGCTGAAGCTCCAATACTTTGGCCTCCTAATGTGAAGAGCTTACTCACTGGAAAAGACCTTGTTGCTGGGAAAGACTGAGGGTGGGAGGAGAAGAGGGAAGCAGAGGATAAGATGGTTGAACAGTATCACTGACTCAAGAGACGTGAGTTTGAGCAAACTCCAGGGAGATAGTGAAGGACAGAAAAGCCTGGTATACTTTTGTCGATGGGGTCCCAGAGAGTTGGACATGACTTAGTGACTGAACAACAACAATCATGGGAGAGAGTAGCTGTGCAATTAAAAAAAAAAAATAGTCTTCATAACAAGGAATGTTTCCAGGTGTAAAGGAAAATTTCATAATGGGGTAAAGAGTTAATTTATCAACAAAACAACAATCCTAAATGTATAAGCACAATAAAATAGTTTCACAATGCATAAAGCAAAATTAAGGAGAACTAGATAAAGCTATAATTATGATTGGATATTTCAAAACATTCCTCTAAAATTTGATTTAATAATTGCCACAGAAAAACAGTAATGATGTAGAAGACTTGAATAGTGCCATTATCCAGCTTGAGCTAATTAATGTTTATAGAACACAGCACAAATAAGAGCAGAAAACAATCCTATCATATGGGATATTTAAGACGGACCACATACTGAGTGAGCCACAAACAATTTTCAATAAATTATGAAGACTGAAACTCATACAGAGTATGTTCTGTGAGTATAACAGAAGTAAATTAGAAACCAATAAGAGGATATCTTGGAAATCCATGAAAATTAGAATAAAGAACATACTTCTAAATAATAGATTCAAGAGGAAATCATGAGAGAAAATAGTTTTAATTAAATGAAAATGAAACAAAACTTCAAAACTGTGGCATGTGAAGCAGTGATTGTGGGGAATATATGTATATACACAGATTGAAAATTTACAAGAATTGTATCACAATGTTAACTCAGGCCCAGGGGTTTAGATTACAGGAAATTATAATGTATGTCTTGCAACTTGCCATTGTTTCCAGTTTTCCACAAAGACCTTCATTATCTTAATATTCAGAGAAAATAATGGTAATAAAAAAACTGACATTCAAAGGTATTTTGTAACTTCCCCAATATCAAACAGCTGACTAGGCAGTGAATCATTTCAGATTTGATTCCAGCTGTGTCTCAGTCAGAAAACTCATGTTCTGAAGAAAAGGGAACCCTCTTACACTGTTAGTGGGAATGCAAACTGGTACAGCCATTCAGGAGAACAGTATGGAAATTCCTTAAAAAACTGGGAATAGAACTGCCATACGACCAAGCAGTCTCTGCAGGGCATAAACCCCAAGGAGACCAGAACTGAAAGAGGCACATGTATCCCAATGTGCATTGCAACACTATTTGCAATAACTATGACATGGAAGCAACCTAGATGTCCATCAGCAGATGAATGGATAAGGAAGTTGTGATACATATACACAATAGAGTATTACTCAGCTATAAAAAGGAATGCTTGTGAATAAGTTCTAATGTTGTAGATGAACCTGGAGCCTCTTATACAGAGTAAAGTAAGTCAGGAAGAGAAAGACAAATACTTTATATTAAAGCATATATGTGGAATTCAGAAAGATGGTACCAACAATCCTGATCCTACATGCAGGGCAGCAAAGGAGACATATATGTAAAAAACAGACTTTGTTCTCAGTGGGAGAAGGTGAGGTTGGGGTGATTTGAGAGAAAACCATTGAAACATGTACATTACCATGTGTAAAATAGATGACCAGTGCAAGTTTGATGCGTGAAGTAGGACACCCAAAGCCAGTGCTCTGGGACTACCCAGAGAGATGGGGTGGGGAGGGACGTGGGAGGGGGGTTCAGGGTTAGGGGGGACACATGTATACCTATGGCTGATTCATGTTGATGTATGGCAAAAACAGTTATTCTCCAATTTCAGTTAATTAATTTTACAAAGAACAGCTCACATCCTTATCTCCATGTTGTGCTGTTTCCCTGTCATAATCTCTGGGTAAACACTTGTCTTAGTTAAGCACACCCCTAAGTACACAGTTTTTCTTGTGCTGGAGCACTCAAATATATTATCTCATATCCATCCACTTGGGCGTCCCAGGAGGTACTAGTGGTAAAGAACCTGCCCACCAGTGTAGGAGATTTAAGAGACATGAGTTTGATTCCTAGGTCAGGAAGATCCCCTGGAAGGGGGCATGCCAACTCATTCCAATATTCTTGCCTAGAGAATTCCATGGACAGAGAAGCCTGGTGGGCTACAGTTCATAGATTCACAAAGAGTAAGACACAATTGAAACGACTTAGCAAGCACACTCGCATGTCCATCCACAATGAGCAGAGCAAGTGAAAGGAAACCTAGAGTAAAACTCTTCTGTTTTAGAATTAGAATTCATGTTCCACATTTTTTGGACATTTGTGAACATGAGTACTTCTGGTTTTGTGAGCCTCACCTGATACTTATCAATAAAATCCGTTCAAGTTAGCATGCCTGTATCAAAAGAGTTCAGAGTATGGACGTATGAACTTAACTGAATCTTTCAGCAGAAATTATGTTGCTGTGATGGCAGAGAACAAGAGGAAAGATCTACCAAGTTTATTTGAGGAGGTCTTTGAAGCTGTCCTGATTCTCCCTCTGCCTATGACCTAGTTACTCAACTATTTATTGGATTCAATAAGTAACTTGGTATCTTTTCCTACTTACCTAAGTAGGTTTTTGTTACTCCAAATCAAAAGAATCCAATATTCCTAATCAAGCTCGCCCAGATGTTAAATAGGTATTGGGGATTTAAATAACGGTTGGTTGAATTCCAGAAGGAGCAACTGTTTATATTCATGTTCAGATGCAATAGATGATAACTGCTGTCCAAAAATAAATTGTAATCTGTACACATTTGTCTTGAAGAACAAAATCAACATGCATATAACTTTCTCCTCAATCATATTTGATTTAAATGCTCTCTCTTTCCTAGATTACATTTAGCTTATTTTTAATGAAAAAAAGAAAAAGAAAGAAGCATCCTGCTTATGTGGGAATGTTTCCTTCTCTCCTTCTGCACTCCACAAATGCACATTTCCAGGTTCAAAAATCTTTCTGAAGTTTTCTTGACAAGAATCCCAGTTTTCAGAAATTTTTTAATAAGATCAAAATACAGGTAACAGGACAAGAAGGCAATGTGCTTGTTCCTCACTTTTCCCTCATAAGGAACGGAGTTGGTTCTCACAGCCAAATAGTTCTGTGTTGTGGTGTTCAGGGATTCTAACAGAAGTGACTGACAACAGTAGACTTTAAAAAAAAAATACATTCCAGAAACTCATGTATTCTGGAAATTCAAATTGCAGATCCCAGCTGGCCTGCAAACATCTGCTGTTCATTGATAACACGGTCAGGCTCTCATTTCAGCTCTTCAGTCTGTTGTGAATTCGTTTGTGTAGCTGCCTTCCTGAAACTGTTTATTCTGAAATGGCATGCTAGAAGCATAGGCCAAAGAGAGTAAGCCTGCTGAAAGCTGCAAGTTAATTTGATGGTTTTCCTGCTCTTGAATGAACTTTCTGATGCCTTCACCTTGTCATAGTCTGAAGCATATCAGTTCATTACATTTGGGGATATACATATTAATATGTTCAGTAAGTAACTTGGGAAGAAATGTGTTTATCTCATTCCAGCAAAAGCTGATGGGCATGCATTTCCTAATCTGAATAATTTACTTAGAGGGGGTGATTATGATCATACAGCATGGGCTACTGGATTGCGTCTATCACAGGTACTTTTGCAGTGTTTCCTGGAGAAGTGATTATTTTTAGAACATCCATACCCTTTGCCTTATTCAATTAGTCACTCTTTGAATTATTGATTTCACAGTTTAATTTGTAGTGATGCCATCAGGGCCAGCTTCATGGGCATGCTACCTGTGCAGTTACTTAGAAGGGCCCATGCTGCTTTAATACCCTGCAACTGCCCTTTTGAAATTCCTAACACACTTTGAAATTATTAATACACTTTGAACTCTGGGTTTTCATTTTGCATTGGGCCTCACAGATATGTATCCAATCCCGAGTGTCATCAAGCTACAGGGACATGAGGGTGGGCTAGTCAGAATCAGGTAATGAGGTGAGCACAGAGCTCGGTTACTGGGTGACCTGAAGCAAGTTTGGTCCTTGGTTTTCTCAACAGGAAAGAATAAAATAACTATCCTTACTTAACTCCCAAATTCTTTTGATATGTGAAATAATGCTTATGAAGATACAAGTAAGTGTCACGAATAATATGTTGTATTAATATTAGTATTATATATCCATTTGTTGTTGGTGGTTAGCCACTAAGTCATGTCTGACTCTTTTGCGACCCTATGAACTGGTAGCCCACTAGGCTCATCTGTCCACAGGATTTCTCAGGCAAGAATATTAGAGTGAGTTGCCATTTTCTTCTCCAGGGGATCTTCCCAACCCAGGAATTGAACCCGCATCTGTTGCATTGCAAGTGAGTTCTTTACCACTGAGCCTTTAGGGACATCTAATACCTTCATTTACTTTTTCTTAGACCTGAAGTCAAGCTATGTCTATACTGATTAACAGTTAAGTCCCAGATGGCTGGGGAACACCTGTATAGGGCACATTGTTTCTTCCCAACATAGCTGTTAGAAATTTTCACTCACTAAACTTTTCTGATATGTATATTCTTTAGACCTTGGGCCATGTAATGGATTATCATTTTGGTTCAATTATACTCCTTGGCTAACAATACACTGGGTGACATCCTAAAAAGCTATTAAATGCCAGATTGCAACTAAGACTCTGAAGAGGAACTGAGGATCTTGCATTTGTTTGTTTTGCTTGATTTCATTTTAAGTGAAAATAGCATCAACTTTGGTATCAGACAGACTTGGCCTGTCCATTTTGCTGTGAAAATAAGTGAGAACTTTTGGAATTGTTCAGAGGATGAAAAATCAATTTTGTGAAGTGTCTAGCTTCATAGATCCTATGTGGCAACTATTATTATTTATTTTCATTGTTTACTGTGTACTCTTGTTTCATGAATGGTGTGTGTGTGTGTATGGATCAACAACTAGAGTGTAAAGTCTTTGAGGTCGTAAATTATGGTTTACTTTTCTTTTTAATCCTCTATAGCTTCTAGTATAGTGCTGAGCATTTAACAGATAGGCTCATAAAAACTACTTTTTGATTGATTTTTTGACAGAACTGAAATTAAAAATCAACTGCAGCTTTGTCAAATACATTTATAAACACCAAAATTGCATTCTGGCAGACTAACCACAAATTTCAATAATATCCTAAGAGCATTTGTGCATTTGTGTCTAGGCTACAGAGACGTTTTTCAATAATAAGTCTGTGAAGCTCATCAGTTTAGAAATTCCCTTTGGAGAACTGATAAATTTGTCCCGAGTCATTCTAGGCTATACTGGACTACAAGAAGAAAGCTGTGCCCAAATTTTGAGGACAGTGTCTGCATGTCATTTCTGAAAGGACTAATGCAGATGCCATGTTTTATAAACTGGAGACACTGAGGTAGTATGGCAGAAAGTATCAGGGGAGTGGTGTCTGAGCACAGAGAACAGGACTGGGACACAGCTTGGGAATTGGAAGTCATTCGACAGTATCAGAATAACAAAGAATGCCTGCCCTTGGGGAGTGACGATGTCTAACATCAGCACTGACATCTTATCTTTCTGGAGCTCCTAAAGAAGAATGGTTTGGCCTTAGTTAAGGATCACTGGATTTGGGGAGGAGAGTAAGGGGAAGGATGAAAATACACAAGGCTTTTGTGCTCTAAGCCTGGATTTATCTTAGAAGTAGAGCAGAACTGAACCACTAGATAGGAGGCCTGTGGCCTCAATGGGCATGCATTGCAGAGATGAAAAGCGAGGGAGGTCAGGCAGAGGGGATGAACTCCTCTCCCTACTGAGCTTACTTCACTCCTGGATGAGCTCCCCTGCTATTATCTCCACTCAGCTGGGAAGCAGGCAGGAGTGAGGGCAGATTGGAGGCTCGTAGAAATGTGTTATATTGTTTTTTAAAATAGCACAACAGTGTTTGTGCCAACTAGATCTTAGGGTGGCCTCAGGATTTCTGTCCTGTAATATCCGTGTGCTGTATACTCTGTTCCCCATGAGTGTGAGCATGACTTGTGACTTGCTTCTAGACAAAGTAGCAAGGGCTTTTGCAAATGTATTGGAGGATACAAATCAGTTGATTTTTATTTTAACAGAGTGATTTATTCTGATCTATTGTGAGTGGATCTGGAGTGAAAGCTCTTAAAAGAGAAACTATGTTCTTCCTGAGGTGAGAGGCTGTCCTCATGAGTTTGACAAAGTAAGTGATCATGTTGGAGAGGCCCACATGGCTAAGAAGTATGGGCAGCCTTGAATATCTGAGGCTGGTTTCCAGTCAAGAGATGGCAAAAAGCTAGCTTATAGGGTTGCAAGGAAATAAATCTGAATGAACAGACTTTTGCTCAGTTAATCCTGCACTTGATAATTCAGGCCTTGCTGACATCTCTCCTTAAGTCTTATGAGACTCTGAGTAGAGGACCCAAATAAGCAATGCTCAGACCCCTGACCACAGACACTTTTTATGACATAATACATGTGTGTTGCTTTAAGATGCTAAATTAGTGGCAGTTTATTATGTAGAGATGGAAAACTAGTGCAGTGCTTTAAATAGCAATGCAACCAGGCAAGAATTTTTTCAGGTCTTTGTTTTTATTCTATTTTATTTTATCTTTTTCTAGCTGTACTGAGGAATAAATGACCAAGTAGAATTGTATATATTTAAGGTATACGAAGCGACTTAGCAGCAGCAGCAGCAGCAGCAGCAGCAAGGTATATGAAGTGACTATTTGATATACATTGTGAAATGATTACCACAGTCAAGCTAATAATTGGCTTATCCATCAGCTTTCATAGTTATCTTGTGTGTATCTGTGTGATTACACTTAATATTTACCCTCATTTCAAGTATACAATACAGGACTACAATCCCATGAACAGAGGAGCTTGGTGGGCTGCAGTCCATGGGGTCGCTAAGAGTTGGACATGACTGAGCAACTTCACTTTCACTTTTCACTTTCCTGCATTGGAGAGGGAAATGGCAACCCACCCCAGTGTTCTTGCCTGGAGAATCCCAGGGACGGGGGAGCCTGGTGGGCTGCCACCTATGGGGTCACACAGTGTCGGGCATGACTGAAGTGACTTAGCAGCAGCAACTATAGTTATTATACTGTATATTACATCCCCCAAACCTATTCATCTTAGAACTGGAAGTTTGTACACTTTGGCTGACATCTCTGCATTTTCCTTACTCCCTGAAACTACAGTTCTACTTTCAGTTTTATGAGTTCAACTTCTTTGAATTTCACATATAAATGATATCATATGGTATTTGTCTTTCTCTGTCTGGCTTATTTCACTTAGCACAATGTCCTCCAAGTTCAAACATGTCACAAAGTGACATATGTATCAAATTTCCTGTATCTATTTATCCATCATTAGCCATTTATATTGTTTCTGTGTCTTGGCTTTTGCAAATAATGATGCAATAGACATGAGGGGTACAAATACCTGAGATACCCATTTCATTTTCTTTGGCTGTATACCTAAAAGTGGGATTGCTGGATCAAATGGTAGTTCTATTTTAAATTTTTTGAGGAACCTCCATACTGTTTTCTTAATGGCTGATCAATTTGCATTCCCACCAACAATGTACAAGGATATCCTTGTCTCTTACAAATCTGCCAATATTTGCTGTCTTATCTTTTTGGTAATAGCCATTAAAACATATGTGAAGTGATATCTCATTGTAGTTTTGATTTTTATCTCCCTGATTAGTGATACTGAGCACCTTTTCATATGCCAATCGACCATTTCTATGTCCTCTTTGAAAAATGTCTATTCAGTTCTTTTGCTCATTTTTAAATTGAGTTTCTTTCTTTCTTTTTTTTTTTTT
>SJYC01123264.1:0-12932 GCA_006408675.1 Madoqua kirkii
AAGAAAGTCAAGTGATTTTTCCAGTTTCAAAGAGTCAGTAACTGGCAGAACCATTCTTATAAAAGTGACCACTGATTCTTGATTTTTTCTTTTAAATAAGGGATATCAAAAGCTTTTGCTTGTTCAGCTTTGTTCATTTCTGGGTTTAAAATTTTCTTTATGATTTCCCCAATTCATAGTTTTTCCATATTTGGTTACAAGATTTTGGAGAAAGCATTTCAAAGAAAGAGAGGAGAATGATAAAATGTAAGGCCCTACTATACATAACCCACAAACTGTCAGCCCATTCTCCCATATAATTTCAAAGAACCTAAAGCAAACAGGAATGCTTGAGGTCCTTTAGAAAGAGATTTGGCTACTAAGGGAAAGTCATTTAAACTTTATAAGCCTTGGTTTTCTAATATGAAAATACAGGATAGTAATTTACCCTGCCTCACTACATTTTCTGAGGAATAAAGTAGAAAATGCTTTGCCGTTTTCTTAATAAAAGTTTCTTTAATAAAAGGTGGCCAATATCACCAATATTTGAGTGCATTTTCTATCTTAAAAACTATTCTAGTACTTGCCTACAGTATCTTAATCTTCCTGATATCATTGTGAGACTAATTACTTCCATTCGTATAGATGAGGGAGCTGAAGATTCATAGAAATTATACTTGTTCAAGGTCACATACTGAGTAAATAACAGAAATTAATTAAATGGTCTGATTCCAAAACCTATTTTGTTTGCTTTATTTATTTTTCCATTATATGTTATACTGAATCTAAAATAAAATAAGTCTGTATTTATAACTTAGATTATGCCTACTTTATAAACATAAACTGGTATATTATAGAAATTTGATTATCTAGGAGGAACAAGAACGTGGCAATTGAATAGATTTAATTTAGTCTCCAAATGTACACACACACACAAGCACACACACACACACACACACACACACACACACACACACGCAAACTCAGGAAGACTAAATTTTCCAAGAGTTTATAGAAGTTTAATATTCACATCTCTTCCAATTTTCCTTTTTTAAAGATGCTACAAAAATACTGATAATTCTTGGATTTTCTTTTTGCCTTAACATTGACAGTATAGTTTTCCTACTTTTTTGCAACAAGTAGTACTCTTGTCTAGAAAATCCCATGGATGGAGGAGCCTGATAGGCTACGTCTATGGAGTCGCTAAGGGTTGGACACGACTGAGCGACTTCACTTTCGCTTTTCACTTTCATGCATTGGAGAAGGAAATGGCAACGCACTCCAGTGTTCTTGCCTGGAGAATCCCAGGGACGGGGGAGCCTGGTGGGCTGCCATCTATGAGGTCGCACAGGGTTGGACATGACTGAAGCGATTTAGCAACAGCAGCAGCAGCAATGTCCATCTAGAAGCTGGATCATTTCTCTTCAAACATTTTAGACATTTGAGAGTAGAGATGGTGACTTTTCATTGTCCAGCCTTTACTACTATAGTACTGGAGAAGATAGATGTTCAACACCAGCTGAAATGGTGTTGCCTAGGAATTTCCCTGGAGAAAGAAAAGGCAACCCACTCCAGTACTCTTGCCTGGAAAATCCCATGGACGGAGGAGCCTGGTAGGCTGCAGTCCATGGGGTCACTAAGAGTCGGACACGACTGAGTGACTTCACTTTCACACATTGGAGAAGGAGATGGCAACCCACTCCAGTGTTCTTGCCTGGAGAATCCCAGGGATGGGGGAGCCTGGAGGGAGGCTGTCTAGGGGTCCGGACAGAGTCGGACACGACTGAAGTGACTTAGCAGCAGCAGCAGTAGCAGGAATTTCCCTTGACTGGAAAGTCTTAAAACTCCTATGGCAAGTCTTTTTTACTTTCCAAAAAGCCCCATAAACATTTGGCCGATGATAACCTGCATTTTCCTTCCTATAATATTTGCTACCTAACTCAATGGGTTTATGAAGACTCCTGGAAAATCTTTCATCAAGTTAGACAAGGCTGTGGTCTGTGTGATCAGATTGACTAGCTGTCTGTGACTGCAGTTTCAGTCTGTCTGCCCTCTGATCCCCTCTCTCAGTGCCTAGTGTCTTACTTGGGTTTCTCTTACCTTGGACGTGGGGTCTCTCCTCATGGCTGCTCCAGCAAAGCGCAGCTGCTGCTCCTTAACTCTGTAGCTCCTCTCGGCCACTGCCCCTGCCCTCTGGTGTGGGGTAGTTCCTTTGGGCCATCACAGCTGCAGCGTTTGTGTGCTGTGCGGTCCCATCACTTCATGGCAAATAGATGGGGAAACAGTGGAAACAGTGGCTGACTTTATTTTTCTGGGCTCCAAAATCACTGCAGATGATGACTGCAGCCATGAAATTAAAAGACTCTTATTCCTAGGAAGGAAAGTTATGACCAACCTAGTAAGTATAAGTAAGTGTAAGTGTTAGTCGCCCAGTCGTGCCCGGCTCTTTGCGACCCCATGGACTGCAGCCCACCAAGATCTTCTGTGCATGAATTTCCCAGGCAAGAATACTGGAGTGGGTTGCCATTTCCTTCTCCAGAGGATCTTCCCGGCTCAGGGATCGAACCTAGATCGAATATTAAAAAGCAGAAACATTACTTGACCAACAAAGGTCTGTCCAGTCAAGACTATGGTTTTTCCAGTGATCATGTATGGATGTGAGAGTTGGACTATAAAGAAAGCTGAGCACAGAAGAATTGAAGCTTTTGAATTGTGGTGTTGGAGAAGACTCTTGAGAGCCCCTTGGACTGCAAGGAGACCCAACCAGTCCATCCTAAAGGAGATCAGTCCTGGGTGTTCATTGGAAGGACTGATGTTGAAGCTGAAAGTCCAGTACTTTGGCCACCTGATGTGAAGAGCTGACTCAGTGGAAAAGACTCTGATGCTGGGGAAGATTGAGGGCAGGGGGAGAAGAGGATGGCAGAGGATGAAATTGTTGGATGGCATCAGTGACTCCATGGACATGGATTTGGGTGAATCTGGGAGTTGGTGATGGACAGGGAGGCCTGGAGTTCATGAGGTCATGAAGAGTCAGACACAACAGTGACTGAACTGAACTGACTGGATAGTCTTTTCCAAAATTTTTCACTCTAAATGCTATGGAGTACTTTGTTTCCAGCCTGAAGTTACTACCGCTCCTCACTTTTTTTCTGGCTTTTATTCTAGCATTTGCTTCTGTTTACATGATTTCACAGAAATATACTTTGTTTCAAAACTATTGTTTTTCCTACTCCTACTTTTTAAAGATTGGAGGTATTGAACTCTTCTCTCATCTTCTGTGAAGTACATTTGGATCGTAGTAGAAACTTGGGTTTACTCAGGAGAGAAACTAAGTCTTGTTTCTGTGGAATAGTATACTTGCTTACACAATCTGCTCTTTCGTTCATGCATAACACTTGTAATTACTCTCCTCTTAGAGAAGTTTGTCATAGGAGGGAAATAATAACAGAAAATGGAAAGAAAGAATGAAAGCTACTTAACAGCTCCCCACCCCCGAACACACTTTTACTTTGCAAGATTGCTTTCTTAGGACTTGTATAAATACGAGGATTTCCCACTAAAACTATACTCACTCCAACAACCTATTCCCATTCTCCCTGCAGTTTCTCATCAGAACTTTTTCTGCATGGGCATTTCTAATCTCTTCTCACCCTTGCCTACAGGTGAGTGTGGAGGGGAATATTTACACTGATAAGATGATGACTTTGTGAAGGTAATTTGTCATCAAGAACTTCATAACATCTCATCATGACAGTGGAGATTTACTATTGTCTGAGTCTCTGCTGTAGTATCTGCACATAAAATAAAAATCACTGCTGTTTAGTTGAATAAAATAGTATATATGCAATGATCTTGAAGGTGAACAACCTTCGAAAAAAGGGAAAAAGTTATTTTGAGTTTATTTGGAGTGTTAAGTACATCCTTGCTGAATATAGCAAAAGAAAATTATTTTAGTCAAAGGCAAACTTTGAAGACAGCTTGTTTAACAAGGCAGGTCACGTAGTTACTGCAAGCTCCTGCTAACAAGGTTAGAGTTAATAGATTATTGATCCATTTAATGTTTAGTAGCAAGCTAATTTTTTCATCAGCTATGTCAATTGGGAATTTGTCTGTTTTAGAGGCCAATTCAATAAAAATCTTTCATTTGATATTACTTTCTAATGTCGAGTAGCATATGCCTTTGATGCATTAAACCCTGTTTATTGCTACAGTCACCCTGGGGCATTGATATGCCTTCCATTGTGAGCATTTTCTTTTCCGAGGTTTACTTTGCTTTGTTTCTCAAGAGACTGGTAAACCCTTTCTAGTGTAAAAAGGCTTGGGCTTGCAGGCACTGAGATAAGGGTAGAATCTGATCATATCACCCACTGCTAACACCTGCTCCACTTCACTGAAGTTCCTATAATATGGGACTTTATTCAGTATTGCAGTGAGGAACTTGAAATAATGTGTTGCTAGTTATCTCCCTGGTGTCCAAGTAGTTCTAATATTTAAATAATAACAAAAGGAAAATTGTGATAGCACTGAGGCCCTGTAGTTCCTGTTTTGAAGAAGAAGCTAGACTTAAGAAAGGACAGACATCAAACTCCAAATTACATGTGAAGTAGTGCATTTGTGTTTACTTTTCCAGGCTTTAACAAAGAAGGGAAAATCTTTTTTAGTAAATACAATAAAGATATGTAGTCTGATTCACCTCCTATGGAGATTAAACACATAGGTGAAGTAGCAAAGAGCAGAAGTTGCAAGTCTATATCTTGTAGCCAGGTGGTCTGGGTTCAAACTCCCTTTACCAACAAGTAGCTATGAAACTTAGAAAAAGACACCAAAGATAACTTTGACTCTCTGCTCTTTTCTGGGGAAAAAAAAGGATATTAGTAGCATTTTCTTCATTGAATTTCTAGAGAATTAAATGAGGTAAAGTATGTAAAATATTTAAAACACTGTCTGGATGAAGAGTATTTTGGAAAATGCCTGGCTTTTGTTCTAGGCCTATGTGTTTTCATTATTTCTAGCCTAATATTTACTTTAAAAAAATTAATATGCTTTACTTTTAAAGCAGATTTAGTTTCACAGCAAAACTGAATGAAAAGTATAGAGAGTTTCCATATACCCCCTGTCCTCATGTAAGCATAACTTACCCCCAAATTGACAGCCAGCACCACAGTGGTGCATCTGTTACAGTCCTTGAACGTAAACATTGATGCGTCATTACCACACAGAGACAATGACTCCTTTTAGTCATTTTACTTTTTTCATGTTCTAAACTTATCATTTCCTTGCTTGAGTTCAGTAAGCATCGGGAAACAGGTGATTGTTACCCTTAGGATGTAGCAGAAAATAATGAAGATGCAGTTACAAATGGAGACTGTCCCTTTAGTTTCTATAATAGGTAGGTGTGCATGTTTTGTGTTCATTCAATATTTAGATATTCATCCACTCAGCTAACATGTAATGGATTCCTTCTGTGTGCTAATACTATTTTATGTTTGGGGATAGATATAATAATGAATGGCACAATCTTTAAATTCCGAGTTTATACTCTAGTTTGAGAGATAGTGACTGATTTGTAACTGTTCAACAAGAGGTTTTGGGGACAAATGATATCACACTAATGTTTAATGTTGAAATCACAATGATTGCCAATACCTATTTCTTGCTAGCTTTCAGTCATTACTCCCTGGTCCTAAAAATCTCTTCAGTTAATTTTAGAAGTCCAAATGGGTATATCACATGTTGTTGTTGTTCAGTCGCCAGTTGTGTCCAACTCTTTGTGACCCCATGAATGGCGGCACACTAGCCTTCCCTGTCCTTCACTATCTCCTGGAGTTTGTACAAACTCATGTCCTTTGAATCAATGATGCAATCCAATGTCTCACCCTCTGATGTCCCCTTCTCCTCCTGCCCTCAATCTTTCTCAGCATCAGTGTCTTTTCCAACGAGTTGGCTCTTCACATCAGGTGGCCAAAATATTGGAACTTCAGATTCAGCATCAGTCCTTCAAAGAATATTCAGGGTTTATGTCCTTTAGAATTGACTAGTTTGATCTCCTTGCTGTCCAAGGGACTCCCCAGCACCACAATTTGAAAGCATCAATTTTACATTGCTTAGCCTTCTTTATGGTCCAGCTCTCACATCTGTACATCAGCTCAGTTCAGTTCAGTGGCCCAGTTATGTCCCACTCTTTCTGACTTCATGGGCTTCAGCATGCCAGTCCTCCCCATCCATCACCAACTCCCAGAATTTACTCAAACTCATGTCCATCGAGTCAGTGATGCCATCCAACTATCTCATCCTCTGTCGTCCCCTTCTCCTCCTGCCCTCAATCTTTCTCAGCATCAGTGTCTTTTCCAATGAGTTGGCTCTTCATATCAGGTGGCCAAAATATTGGAACTTCAGATTCAGCATCAGTCCTTCAAAGAATATTCAGGGTTTATGTCCTTTAGAATTGACTAGTTTGATCTCCATGCTGTCCAAGGGACTCTCAGGAGTCTTCTCTAACACCACAATTCAAAAGCATCAGTTCTTTGGTACTCAGCTTTCTTTATAGTCCAACTCTCGCATCCACACATGACTACTGGAAAAACCATAGACTTGACTAGATAGACCTTTGTGGGCAAAGTAATGTCTCTACCTTTTAATATGCTATCTAGGTTGTTCATAACTTTTCTTCCAAGGAGTAAGCATCTTTTTATTTCAGTCACCATTTGCAGTAATTTTGGAGCCCAAGAAAATAAAGTCTGCCACTGTTTCCACTGTTTCCCCATTTATTTCCCATGAAGTGATGGGATTAGATGGTATGATCTTAGTTTTCTGAATGTTGAGCTTTAAGCCAACTTTTTCACTCTCCTCTTTCACTTTCATCAAGAGGCTCTTTAGTTCTTCACTTTCTGCCATAAGGGTGGTGTCATCTGCATATCTGAGGTTATTGATATTTCTCCCAGCAATCTTGATTCCAGCTTGTGCTTCCTCCAGCCCAGAGTTTCTCATGATGTACTCTGCATATAAGTTAAACAAGCAAGATGTCAGTATACAGCCTTGACGTACTCCTTTTCCTATTTGAAACAAGTCTGTCATTACATGTCCAAATCTAACTGTTACTTCCTGGCTTGCATACAGATTTCTCAAGAGGCAGATCTGGTGGTCTGGTATTTTGATCTCTTTAAGTATTTTCCATAGTTTGTTGTGATCCACACAGTTAAAGGCTTTGGCGTAGTCAATAAAGAAGAAATAGATGTTTTTCTGGAATTCTCTTACTTTTTCGATAATCCAGTGGATGTTGGCAATCTGATCTCTGGTTCCTCTCCCTTTTCAAAAACCAGCTTGAACATCTGGAAGTTCATGGCTTGCATATTGTTGAAGCCTGGCTTGGAGAATTTTGAGCATTACTTTGCTAGCATGTGAGATGAGTGCAATTGTGCAGTAGTTTGAATATTCTTTGGCCTTGCCTTTCTTTGGGATTGGAATGAAAACTGACCTTTTCCAGTCCTGTGGCCACTGCTGAGTTTTCCAAATTTGCTGCCATATTGAGTGCAGCACTTTCACAGTATATCATCTTTTAGGATTTGGACTAGCTCAACTCGAATTCCATCACCTCCACTAGCTTTGTTAAGAGTGATGTTTCTTAGGCCCACTTGACTTCACATTCCAGGATGTCTGGCTCTAGGTGAGTGATCACACCATCGTGATTATCTTCATTGTGAAGATCTTTTTTGTACAGTTCTTCTGTGTATTCTTGCCACCTCTTCGTAATATCTTCTGCTTCTGTTAGGTCCATTCCGTTTGTCTTTTATTGAGCCCATCTTTGCAGAAATGGTCCCTTGGTATTTCTAATTTTCTTGAAGAGATTTCTAGTCTTTCCCATTCTGTTGTTTTTCTCTATTTCTTTGCACTGATCACTGCAGAAGGGTTTCTTATCTCTCCTTGCTATTTTTTGGAACTCTGCATTCAAATGGGTATATCTTACCTTTTTTCCTTTGCTTTTGGCTTCTCTTCTTTTCACAGCTATTTGTAAGGCCTCCTCAGGCAGCCGTTTGCTTTTTTGCATTTCTTTTTCTTGGGGATGATCTTGTTCCCTGTCTCCTATACAATGTAATGAACCTCCATCCATAGTTCATCAGGCACTCTGTCTATCAGATCTAGTCTCTTAAATCTATTTCTCACTTCCACTGTATAATCGTTAGAGATTTGATTTATGTCATACCTGAATGGTCTCGTGGTTTTCCCTACTACATGAGTACTGGAAAAGTCATAGCTATACAGACATTTGTTGGCAAAGTGATGCTTGTGCTCGTTAATACTTTGTCTAGGTTTTTTTTTTTTATAGCTTTTCTTCCAAGAGCAGTCTTTTAATTTCGTGACCACAGTCACCACCTGCATTGATTTTGGAGCCCAAGAAATCATGTGTATTTACATATTTCTGCATTTCTAACTACACACCCACTGAACCAGAGCCCCAATTCAGACAATGCTTTTTTGTTTAATCCAAACAATTTATACTCAGAATATAGGATACATTGTTTGCAAATAAGCACACTCAGGATGGATGCTGTCTAACCTGTTTTCTACAAAGATTCTTAGTACTTCTGCCTGTATCTCACTCCTTTCAAATTTGTTTCTGTTTTCCTTAAGTGTCTGATGAAGTACTGGGGAGGGAAGGGTCTATTTATTTCATACAAAGGGCAGAGGTCACTGGATTTTTGAAAATACAAGAGTGTGAAGTCAGTAGGAGTCCATGGAATCAAGGGAACCCAGTTAATCTTCCCTGGAGGTGGCAGCACTGAGTGTTAAATAACATAAAAATGTCAAGGAAAATGCCTTGACCATACGGGCCCTGATGGAAGACATTGTATGAGACCCCAATTATGTTTTTCATAATGCCATCTGACTTTCATTTTCCCCATGACTTAATTGCCCGTGCAGTAGTGGAACAATTAGGATATGATTTATAATGCTGAATATTGACTGATTAACTCACATCTGGGTGTCATGGCAGAACATGGATTTGTTCCTTGCTCAAGGAGCGGTTGTGTTCTCTATAGATGAGACTCAGTATCTCTGCAGTTCAGTGTGCCTTCACCTCCAAACCCCCACCACCTTGAAATAGCCCAAGGAATTCTCTCTCATCTTCTTTAGGATCCTCTTTATTTTCTCAGGCTCTCTGTGGGATAAAGTTTATTCTACCAAATGTCAGATGAGTTGGGGCTTAAAAGGCACATGATGTAACCACAGCTCTCACCTTTTTATCACCAAGGTCCTGTGAGCAACTCTCCCTTGTGCCTAGGATGTTGCCATTTACATCTTTAATCAAGATGAATGGGGAGGCAGAGTAGTTATTACTGCCAATAGGAAGCAGGCTTTCAAGCTGAAAATAAAAAAGGGGGAGTTTCGGAACTGTGCATTTTCCCCATGATCCATTTCAGACTAGTCTGGATAAAGAGCAGACATTGCTGTATGGAACAGTTTCACATTATCTCTAGGGCTGATTCATGTGACCTGTCTGTAATGGGTGCTTTTATCCCTCTGTAGTTACTTCAGAAATCTTATTGTGATGGAAATTACCTGGCCAATTCTGCTTCAGTTGCACCCAAACTCCAAAAATCATTTCATAACTGCTTTTAATATAGCTCTTTAAAAGTATAACCTCCAGATGAATTTCTCCATCTATTTCCCTTATAGAAATAGCAATTATTAATAAGGAAGAGATAATTACTTCAATATATCTCTTATCATTTGGCATTTTGAAGTTATACCTACTTTGGGTTCTTCAAGCACATTGTGCATGTTTCTATAATTGCAAATACACTCTGCCTCTTTTCTTCCTGCTAAGAAAAAAATTCTTTGGAAAGACTTATTGATGATTTACAATCAAATGTGCAGATAATGTGCTTAGATAACATTGAACATCTCTAGTAATGTGGAAATTTATTTCTTTTCAATGCATATGATGAAAAGGTTCAAAAGCACATGTTTTTTAATTATTTCACCATGAAGAATGAAATTCCACTCTAATGTAATTCTAAAATTTAGTGTTGCTGTACATTTCATAAGAAGGATGGATAGGAGAGCAGTAGTTTAGGAGAGGACTTGGGCTCTGTAAGACACGTGCAATTAGACCACCAGCTTGTATGAAAGCTTTTTTTCTTCTTTTAGAATTTGCAGAGATCAAGATCCTACTTCTCTACTAGGATAAATATATATTATTTCTGTAAAATAGTGAGTCTTTGAAAATACCACTCCACAGCTACCTCTACTGCAGTGTCTTTGAAACTCTTGATTTTGGAAAGAGCCATTTATCTTTGACCATCTGGGTCACCATGTCAAGTTTCAATGGCCTTGTGTGTGTGTATTAGTCATTCAGTCATGTCTGACTCTTTGTGGCCCCATGGACTGTAGGCTGCAAGATTTCTCTGTCCATGGAATTCCCCAGGCAAGAATGCTGGAGAGGATTGCCATTCCCTTCTCCAGAACAATGGCCTTAGAAATATGTTAAGTCAGGTAAAGAGGTCTCTGGAGTCCTTGAGGCAATAAATCTGGTTCTGACTCTTTCTCAGCTGAGCATGATCTTCCATGTTGGCAGCATGTAGAGCAGCATGTAGTAGCATGTACAGTATCATGTAGAGTCCTCCCTTTTGATGAAGGATTATTATTTTTTTATTTTACAGAATAATGAGAACAAGGCAAAGTAGCACTGGGTTCCAAATCTCTTTGATGAAAGCGGAGGAGTCCAGGGAATATTTGGCAAGTCTTCATCATGTTTACTCTTGAAACCATAGTTTGGTTATCTCTACTGCTTTTCTTAGATGGGAGAGTTTTGTTACACTATGGAATATTGCTGCTAATGAACATTTTAGATAAAAAAGCTAAGTAAGAAAAGGTCCTACTCTCTATTAAGAAATCCTTTAAAACCCAGGCTCATATTTTGATAATTAAACCTTAGATCAAATCTGCATAATAGTGACAATTTCTTCATTACATTTTCCAATGACTCTGTGAATTATCTGTTGATACCCAGGGGTTGGATTATTCTAGTTAATTATTGTGATTTTATGCTAACATAACACCTTCTATTCCAAGGAATTCCTTAAGCATAGTGAAAACTTCATCCCCATCAGTACTTATGAATCTCTTTATTTGTTAAGTGGGAAGGCAGCCTGAGATAAATTACCCTGGATAATTTTAATCAAGAACTTAATTTTAATGATCACCTGCTGCACAAATAAAATAAGAGAAGCAATGACACCATCATTATCAAGGTAAGTCATATGTATCTCTGAGGGATGTTATTTGTAACAATGTTCATTAAGAGTTTCTGTAAACTCTGAATGGAATAACAGGATGCTAGAACAAAACTACAAAGATAGCATAAATATGTAACTGCATAATAGAAAGCATCTTATTTTGCGTTTGTTGGTAATTGCTTTGAGAGTGTCCTTTAGTTTACTTCTACAAGTCTAGTTCTATAGCCAGGTTGAATATTTCTCTGAAGACTGTGTCCACACTGTCCTAACAATTTGAATTTCTCAATGAATTACCAGAACCTAATACATGTTCAAAATAAGCTCTTCTCTAAGTAGACATTAAGGGAATAAGCAGATAAAATTAGTTTAGATAAGTAGTAAGAATCAGAAAGGAATAAAATATGAAAAGATAATGATGACTTAATAGTACATCCTTTCCCAAAAAACTGATTTTGGCTTTCTGTATTAGTGTAGAAGAGGACAGACTAGCATTTCTTTGGACAAAGGAAATAATGCATTTTTAAAAAGTGCATTTATGTTATTTTTCTCCTTACTAGTTTTCCTGGATTTCAGTTGTGCTGAGTTTCATGGCAGTGTGATTAAATATAATAAATAGCATTAAGTGGATAAACTGAGAGCTGTATTTGGTATCAGATAGGGTTTTTTCCATTGTCTCTATATAATTGTACTACCATTCTTTCTTTTCTTTCTTTCCCAGCTCCTTCCCTCCCCTCTTTCTCCTTTCTCCCTTTCCTCCCTTTCTTGGTTTTCTTGGTATTAGCAGCAAAAAGCCACGTCTTTCCATATGATATGAAATTTGTCTAATAGTGTTAAAATCAAATACTTTATTAGGCCAAGTTCAAGTGATGAACTGAGGATAGTCTTTAAAAGATTTCTTATTGTTGTTCAGTCACACAATCATATCTGACTCTTTGGGACCTCATGGACTCAAGCATGCCAGGCTTCCCTGTTATGTCCCCAAGCTTGTTCAAACTCATGTCTGTTGAGTCAGTGATGCCATCCAACCATCTCGTCCTCTGTTGTCCCTTTCTTCTCCTTTGTAGTTTACTCATTTGTAATTTTTACAAATGTTTCATGACACCTGATATTCATAAGGGCAATACTTCTACAAATGTTTCATGACACCTGATATTCGTAAAGGCAATGCCAAAAATTGTTCAAACTACTGCACAATTGGACTCATCTCACATGCTAGCAAAGTAATGCTCAAAACTCTCCAAGCCAGGCTTCAACAGTACATGAACCATGAACTTCCAGATGTTCAAGCTGGATTTTGAAAAGGCAGAGGAACCAGAGATCAAATTGCTAACATCTGTTGGATTATCAAAAAAGCAAGAGAGTTCCAGAAAAATATCTACTTCTTCTTTATTGACTATGCTAAAGTCTTTGACTGTATGGATCACAGCAAATTGTGGAAAATTCTGAAAGAGATGGGACTACCTGGCCACTTTACCTGCCTCCTGAGAAATGTATATGCAGGTCAAGAAGCAACAGTTAGAACAGGACATGGAACAACAGACTGGTTCCAAATTGGAAAAGGAGTACATTAAGGCTTTATATTGTCACCCTGCTTATTTAACTGCTATGCAGAGTACATCATGTGAAATGCCAGGCTGGATGAAGCGCAAGGTGGAATCAAGATTGCCAGGAGAAATACCAATAACCTCAGATATGCAGATAACACCATCCTTGTGA
>SJYC01123270.1:0-14924 GCA_006408675.1 Madoqua kirkii
ATTATCAATAACCTTCAATAGAAAGCTTTAAGAAGTTGACTTAAGACATTCCCACCTGAGAGAGAGTTCTGGCTGGTAGAACAGATGTCTTCATGATAATTACAACTTATATATAAATATAAGGAGTTGTCATGAAACAAGCAAGTCAAATCACTTTGATTCTTTAAATCTAAGCATATTTCATTTTGGGAGCCCTTGTGTTTAATACATATTACTAACTTCATAATCATCAAGATATGGATTTATGCAACATTTATATATTTTTTAAGGGTTTGACAAGTTACCTTGAACAATCAAATCTTTAAAAAGCTGCTCTTACGTATCACAGAATATCTGACCCTGAGGGAATCTGCTAATCCTTGTGACGGTGACTTTTGTTTGCCAGCTCTTCTCTTTCAAAAATCTTTGAAGAAAGTATGTTTACTTATGTTACTATACTAAGATATTCTTTATTACTTTATTTTGCTTAAATACAGATGCTTTAAATAATTCAGAGTTCTCTATTTAGTTAAAATAAGTTATGGTACACCGGTGATCATTTAAAAAAAAAGAACAGAAAGAGAGGAGAAAAACCTCAAGGCCAGCCACAGAGGAACTAATGGAGATGACCTTTCAAAAAGACATTCGCTAGCGCACTAAATACAACTGACTCAGTTTATTACATCTGGAATCTGTCTGCTCTCCAATGCTATTATCTTACTTTGGAAAATAAACACATTTTGAATGTGAAGATTCTAAATATTAATATTTACCATTCCCAACTGGCTTTCACTATTTTCTGGTTTGACTCCTAAAAAAATCTCACATATTCATTTCTTGACACAGAATGGGTATCTGACCTAGAGGCACCTATGCAAACCTACCTATATATGAAGAACAAATAGTCAAAAGAATATTAATAGCCTACTAGAAAAGGTTTTTTTATAGTAGAAAAAGAAGAAAAGCCTATTGTGGGTAGGGGCAATGGATTTGAGACTTTCAGAATACAGAACCTTTGGGGAGAATACCATACAATTGTTTACACGTGTTCCCTAAGAGCCCCATGGTGTCCTGTTACATGGTACTACAGCCTTTCCAACAGAGAAGCCGTCCAGCAAATGGCTGTGTGAGATATACAGTTAATCATCACAACAGAGTTGCCACCAAGGGAAAATAAACTTATTTTATCAAAAAAAAGTGGACTGAAATATTTGAGAAAAACATAAAATAGCCAAAGCAGTTAGTCATACAAGCCAGACTGTCTTAAAGACAGGAGTTTCATCGCATTAGGCAAAATTTAAAGGGTACAAGTAAAGGTTTTATAATATATTCTTAATAATATGTGCTAGGAAACATTATACAAGTCTTTGTGTAATTGAGGTGATTGCTTGCAAAATCTTTTTTTACACTAAAATTCGTGAACTTGAGTGCTTTTGAAAGTGGAATAAAATAGGAGATAAAAGAGGACAAGAGTGAGAGAAATGCCACACCAGGCCCCAAGAGCTTAAAAATTAAAGAAACAGACTGGTAAAAAATGCCACATGTAAGAGCTACTGTTAGTCATCAGGTGCCTTAGAACTGGCCAGAGTTCACCAACTTGGCCACTAAGCTGCCCACCCATCATGTAGAATCTCCACCAAGACGACAGGGCCAGCCTTATGAAACAGAACCATGACCTAGCAAATTGGCTAATATCATAGCCCTTATCATGTTTTAGGAATTAAATTTTATACTTTCTGCCTCTACAGAATTTATACCAGCCTTTATCCCCAATACTTTCATTTGGATGTGTATAGTTTTGCTTAGATTTCTATTTCAATAAGCTCCAGACCAGTCACTCCTCCTCAAATTCAAATGTCCCCTCCATGCTGCTGCTGCTAAGTCGCTTCAGTCGTGTCTGACTCTGTGCGACCCCACAGACGGTAGCCCACCAGGCTCCCCCGTCCCTGGGATTCTCCAGGCAAGAACACTGGAGTGGGTTGCTGTCCATACCTACAACCATATCCCGATCATCTCTCATACCATACTTGGAATGATCTAATGTTTTAATGTGAAAATGTCAGTTTTGTGCTTAAAATTCCTATTCCTTGTTACCTTTATGAAAAAAAAAATTAAATACTACAAAACAGGCCATTCTATATACTTAGTTCTTACCACTTTCCCAAGAATTATGCTACCCACTCACTGTATGGAACAACACTGTCTGCAGTTTCTGAAGACACTATAATTTCTCATACCTTAACACAGGCTTCAATTTGTACTTCCACTTTGTCTAGAATTACTCCCTATTGCAACCTCTTATTTCCATTGACTATATCATGAGAAACACTGGGATGGATGAAGCACAAGCTGGAATCAAGATTGCCGGGAGAAATATCAAGAACCTCAGATATGCAGATGACACCACCCTTATGGCAGAAAGCAAGGAAAAACTAAAGGCCCTCTTGATGAAAGTGAAAGAGGAGAGGGAAAAAGTTGGCTTAAAGCTCAACATTCAGAAAACGAAGATCACGGCATCCGGTCCTATCACTTCATGGGAAATAGATGGGGAAGCAGTGGAAACAGTGTCAGACTTTATTTTTTGGGGCTCCAAAATCACTGCAGATGGTGATTGCAACCATAAAATTAAAAGACGCTTATTCCTTGGAAGGAAAGTTATGACCAACCTAGATAGCATATTCAAAACAAAGGTCTGTCTAGTAAAGGCTATGTTTTTTCCTGTGGTCAGGTATGGATGTGAGAGTTGGACTACTGTGAAGAAAGCTGAGTGCCGAAGAATTGATGCTTTTGGACAGTGGTGTTGGAGAAGACTCTTGAGAGTCCCTTGGACTGCAAGGAGATCCAACCAGTCCATCCTAAAGGAAATCAGCCCTGGGTGTTCATTGGAAGGACTGATGCTGAAGCTGAAACTCCAATACTTTGGCCTCCTCATGCAAAGAGTTGACTCATTGGAAAAGGCCCTGATGCTGGGAGAGATTGGGGCAGGAGGAGAAGTGGACAACAGTGGATGAGATGGCTGGATGGCATCACCGACTCAATGGACAGGAGTCTGAGTGAACTCCGGGAGTTGGTGATGGACAGGGAGGCCTGGCGTGCTACAATTCATGGGGTCGCAAAGAGTCGGACATGACTGAGTGACTGAACTGAACTGAATTGAATCTTTATTAAGATTTCTAAACTCAGACCTGGCATCAATATTTCCTGTGAATTCTTGCTTAATTTCCTTCATCTGCATCCAGTGGTCCTCCAGTACTCTAGTACCCTACTGATTTCCTGTCTGGTGTTGATCACCTTATGATAATGTTTGATGCCTTTGAATTGTGCTGCCAGAGGAGACTCTTTAGAGTCTCCTGAATTGCAAGGATCAAAGCAGTCAATCCTAAGGAAATCAACTATGAATTTTCATTGGAAGGACTGGTACTGAAGCTGAAGTTCCAATACTTTGGCCACCTGATACAAAGAGCCAACTCATTGGAAAACACCCTGATGCTGGCAAAGATTGAAGGCAGAAGGACAAGGGGATGGCAGAGGAGAGATAGTTAGACAGCATCACCGCCTCAATGGACATGAATCTGAGCAAACTCCAGGAGATGGTGAAGGACAGGGAAGCCTGGCATACTGCATTCCATGGGGTTGCAAAGAGTCAGACATGCCTTAGTGACTGAACAACAACATCATAATAATGATGTATTTGACTGTATAATGCCCCCACTATGCTTGAATTATTTGTGGACATAGATTCTTATTTCTTTCTCCCTAGCATTCAGCACAGTGCCTAGAAAAAAGGAGACAATAAATGTGTACTGACTGAAGAAAACCAAAAGGCATAATGAGCATTTGCAGTTAAACTGCTATTAACAAGACTGGATACAGGTGGGCAACACCCAAAGAAATGACGCTGGGAAAAAAGACAGGAATACATCATAAGGTTTATTGAGTTATGAGTTTTTTTTTTAATCATAATTCATCTAACTTTCTGTGTAGTGTTTTCAGACTTGGCTTTCTAGGAAATGGCAACCCACTCCAGTATTCTTGCCTGGAGAATCCCATGGATGGAGGAGCCTAGTGGGCTACAGTCCACGGGGTCACAAAGAGTCAGACACAACTGAGCTACTCCACTTTTCAGGTTCTAATGAAAGTATCATAAGGTCATTCCTTGAAATTGTATCATCCAATTCTGGTGAAAACCACTTATGAAATAGGTCTCCTGTGGGGTTCCAGAATTCATGTACCCCTACACAGCATGATTCCAGCTCATACACTAGAGGTGAGAAATACTGCAAAGGATATTTAATCAGAGGGCCTTGGGAGAACAAGTTACAATGGATGTATAAAGGGGAGAAGAAGTAACACCTCTGAGCTGAACCAAGAAAGAAACCTTCAGGAGAAACTGAAGCCATTCTGAAATAATACTGACTGTGAAAATGAGTTCTTTATTCCTATGATTTGCATATTTCCCCTTGTTGCCAGTGATAATATATACCTTATTGGTATGCAAGGCATAACGTTGTAACATTAAATTACAAATAACTATAATACACCACCAAAAATATTTGCCTCATGCTTTAGTACTTTCAATTAAAATGAGATTTTATATTGCTCTCAGTTTGGTGGATATATTGCAATTACATCACCATCTGATTGGTGAGAGAAAAGGGGGAAATGGTGGCAGTTATGATTTTTGTTAATATATAGCAAAACTTATCTTTTGGTTCTCTCTCAAGTATGCAATTCATTCTCTATTAGTAATAATCTTGTTAAATCTGTCTTTAAAGAATTTCTCAAAAACTTCTCTCCATTCCTTCTAACCTCCTCTTTGACTCACTTTAAGCCTGAGTTATATTAACTGGTCAATCCAAAGGTGTGCAAACTCTGTATTGAATTATTTGTTTTACTTCTCCATCTTTCTACCCCTCATTCCATAGAACATAATTATGTAGGAAGGATTTGTGAATATTTTTTTAAGTAAAGAAAATAAGATTATATAAAACCAACAAAGATATGATAGAGGTAGGAGTTTGCTGTGATAGGGCCAGTGAATAACATTAAGAAGGCAAACAAAATAGTCATCACACACTGGTGGGAAGAAAACCTGATCATCATAAGAAAGCAGAAGGATAAGATATGTATTTTAAAAAAAAGAAAAAAAAGGAGGACTTACACACACACCAATTACAAACTTACTACAAAGCTATAGTAATCAAGACAGTGTAGTACTGACATAAAGATATGTCAGTGGAATTGAACTGGGGATCCAGAAATAACTCCTTATATTTATGGTCAATTGATTTTAGATAAAGCTGCCAAGAAACTGACAGAAAGGAATAGTCTCAACAAATTGTGTTGGAATAACTGGATCTCTACATGTAAAAAAATGCAGCTCCCTACAGAATCAAACTCTTAGAAGGAAACATTAAGTGCATATCTTTGTGACCTTAGATTACATAATGGTTTCTTCTGTATGACATCAAAAGCACAATCAACAGAAGTAAATAAAACAGGCTTAATCAAAGTTTAAAACTTCTGTTTCAAAAGAATATACCAGGAAAATTAACAGAGAATCCACAGAAGATACTTTTAAAAGTTCAACCATGAAAAGACAAATAACTCAACTAAAAATGGGCAGAGGATCTGAATAAATGTTTTTTCAGAAGGTATATAAATAGCTAATAAACACATGAAAAGCTGTTCAACATCAGTAGCCACTGGGAAGTACAAATCAAAACTACAAAAGTATAGCACATCATACCCTTTAGGATTGCTACAATTAAAAGACAAATAATAACAAATGTTGGAGAGGATATGGAGAAATTGGAATGCTCCTACATTATTGATTGGAATGTGAAATAGTACAGCTACTTTGAAAAAGAGTTTGGTAGTTACTCAAAATATTAAACAAAGAATCCCCACATAGCCTAGTAATTACCATTCTGAGTATAGACTCCTCAAAATTAAAAACAGGCATTGAATCAAATACTTGTACGTGATTATCAATAGCAGCCTAATTCACAATAGTGAAAAGGTGGAAACATCCACTGTTTATCCAATGTCCATCACCTGATGAATAAATAATTTGTTATATCATAGAATGAAATACGATTGTCATAAAAAGGAATGAAGTAATATGACATGGATGCACCTTGAAAATATATGCTAAGTGAAAGAAGTCAGACGCAAAAGGCCACAAGCTATATAATTCCATTTTCTAAAAAATGTCCAGAATAGGAAAGTTCACAGAAATAGAAAGCAGATCAGTGCTTATAAGGGGTAGAAGATTAAGGATAGGAAATGAGGAGAGACTGCTAAAGGACTTTTTTTTCCTAATGATGAAAATATTCTAAAATCAGACTGTGGTTACAGCTGCACATGCTGTGACTATACTAAGGCAGCCGATTTGTTTTAAAAATCAAAAGGAGGAGAGAGTATATATTGAGAAGGTCCTGTGAAGCGTAATATAAAGGTACAGAATGATGAGAAATCGCTACAGAAAGGCTGGGAGGCAGCAGCTAGAAACCAGAGGGAGGGTAGCTTTACGAGAACGGTGGCCACGGGCATCTCACCGCCAGGAGTCAAGGAAGCTGCAGGGACGGCCAACAGCCGCTGAATGTGGGCATCATTAATGAAGATGATTAGCCATAAAAGGAATACAAACATATCATTTAGATGCTAGAACAATAAGCACACTGAAGACAATTCCATGAACATTTCTCAAATATATTCTATGGAATGTTTTGCCATAATTGCTGCTGCTGCTGCTGCTAAGTCACTTCAGTCATGTCCAACTCTGCACAACCCCATAGACGGCAGCCCACCAGGCTCCCCCGCCCCTGGGATTCTCCAGGCAAGAGCACTGGAGTGGTGGCCATTTCCTTCTCCAATGCATGAAAGTGAAAAGTGAAAGGGACGTCGCTCAGTCATGTTCGACTCTTCGCAACCTCATGGACTGCAGCCCACCAGGCTCCTCTGTCCATGGGATTTTCCAGGCAGGGGTACTGGAGTGGGGTGCCACTGCCTTCTCCAGCCATCATTGCTTCTATAATGCAATTAATTTTCTAATACCTTAAGAAGATTAAAGTAATATTTATGCAAAGACCAAGCGTATATATAACACTGTCCAGCTTTTGACATAATACAGCTTTTGAAATTCAAAACTGCAGCTAGAACTTTCTCCATTCTTATTCTTCATCATTCACTTTTTCCCCTCAAGATGAAGACCTGCATCTAATTGCATGAAAAATAAAAAAGAGATGTAGGCAGGGTGGGTGCGGACAGGTGCCGCTGCTTTCGGTAAGCGCTGGTGTCTCGGCGTCGCTGGAACGCTCCTCTTTATGTAGCTCCATTATGCAGTGATGAATGAAATGGCTACTGATGCGCTCTACATAAAACACTCCCGCAACAGAAGCAGGTGCTATGGAGCCACTCCTGTTTGCACAGTGACTTTCCAGACAGAGCTTCACACAAAAGGAACATGCAAATAATTCCTGGGAGGCCTCCTCCGTGAATGTCCTGGACAACAGCCCAGCTTCAGTAATGCCTCATGTGCCATTCTTACAGTCAGTTTGGAATGGTGGGCTCTTTTTTAATTGCATTACTACAAGCATTATTTATAAGGCATACACATCACATAGAATTTGACAAGGGGGGGTTATTTCATTACTTGATGATGCCTTAATAGAGACCTTTATTGCAAACAATCTTTTGATCATTGATGCTTACAGCTTTAATACAATTAAGTATTGGCAAGAAATATCTTTATAGCACTTTTTCTACACACGTCACATTTCAGACTAATCTATTACCTTAAAAAGTGACAGTTGCATACACTTTACTTACTTGACAAGAGGAAGAATTAGATTTGCAGCTTGTAAAAATGTAAAGTGATATTATGACTCATGATAATGCAACAATCTGCACTAAAGGCTATGTTATTTCTAATTTACTTGTGCACATAATTTGCATAAGTATTTGTATCTCCCTCCACACCTTCACTGTCCCAGGCAATTTTGTTAGAAAAATATTAGGATGAATAAAGGAACAGAGGAGACTTAGGTTTCCACCTAGATTGTATCAATAGGTTTTCTTATCCAGTTGTTTGGGTACTTCTAAAAGCCCTTAGTACCAGGTGAGTCCAAAATAAAATACTGGATAAAATAGTAATGCTACTCTGAAAATGAGAAGAAATATGAATATAATTATGGTCTAAAAAATAATGCTAGAATACTAGTATACTTTCTAGAAGCATTATCAACACTCTAAGTGATATTTAGAAATTCTCTGCACAAGGCATGCAAAGGAAACAGAAGCATTGTAAAGAAAGGCTAGGCAACATGCTATTAAAAACCAATCTTCTACGTGTAAGAAAACAAAGCTATGTTGCTTATGATCCAATAATAAGAGAATAACTAGAAATTTTAAGAGGAGTTCTGATAATCTGAGTGAAAATGTATTTCTAAGCCGTTAGAGGACAGGAAGGACTTCCCTGATGGCTCAGTTGGTAAAGCATCTGCCTGCAATGCGGGAGACCAGGGTTCAATCCCTGGGTGGGGAAGATCTCCTGGAGAAGAAAATGGCAACCCACTCCAGTGTATTAGCCTGGAGAATTCCATGGACAGAGGAGCCTGGTAGGCTACAGTCCATGGAGTTGCAAAGAGTCAGACTCAACTGAGCAACTTCACTTTCACTTTAGAGGACAGGAAGAAGGAAGAGTAATATTTCTTAACCTAAATATAGAACTGAAAGATCAAGAGAGCCACCTGAGGAAATATGAAAATTCCCCTGGCCTCTCATTTATAAATATCATTTCCAGGAATGATACTACCAGAGATCGTGATTAAGTTAGACTTGGTAAGGAAAGTACATCATGATTAATATAACCCAGATATACTATAAAAGTAAATTCATGTTTTAAGTTCCATGATGCTTTCGATATGAATCCTTCTTAAAAATGATTTTATATTAATGCATTCAACCATCACTTGCAATATATTTACTGAGCATTTACTACATTGGTTACTCCTTATTCCCTAACCAAATGTCAGGTAGGCATGTATTATAAATGATATTTTCCTATCTACATTATCATATTAGTCACCATAAGAAGAATCTTCAACTTTTGAGCATGCAATAAAAACATACATTGTCACCATATGTTTTTTAAAGTTTCCATTTTCAAGTTTGGATTACAATAATTCTCAAATGTTTTTATTCCCTCTATCCCTGGTTGGGTAGCACAATGTTTCCATGGCCTGTATCAAACGTGCCCTTAAATAAATGTACCCCAGTTAACATATGAAATTGTCAGGCAGGAACACAGTCTATCATGAACCGTGAATCTGTCTGAAGTATTAAGAAGTAACACTCTGCTTGGCACTGGCAACTGAGCCTCTGCTGGGTCCTATCAAACATTCAGTCAAGAGAAAAGGCTGGTTCCCACCTGCATGTTTCACAATGGAGAAAAACCTCCTTCACCTGAGACTTAGGAGAAGGCTGGCTGAAATGGTTTGTAAGACTGTTTATCACTTATAAAAATTGCCACAGGATTTCTAGACTGTTGAAGATGGAATACTGGGTTAGAGATTACTGTATTCTTAATCGACCTCTGGGTAGGTAACTCTGAAGTCTAGAGCTAAATCTAGTAATAGCACAGAAACTCGAACATGATAGAATATCAAAACTGTTGTTGCCACAATCAGATGTCCCCGAGATAGCCAGAAGACAGCTTTCTCAGAGGGAGAACCACATCCAATCTTCGATATTAAAAAACATAGGGAATTGTGCCTAATCAACAGGAGCATTTTAAAGCAGTGGTCAGAGCAGATGAGCAGGCCCATTTTTAGTGGATGAGATCATTCTCACCTAGAGAAATAACAGCCAGATATGAAGAAATAATCACTTCTTATCCAGAGAATGATAAACCAGCTTTCATCCTGCTGAGTTGCTTTGTTTCCTTACCTCATCTCAGCAGATCAGACTCAGGAAGAATAAATGGAAACAAAGTTGCAACTATTAAACTCTACACTAAAACAGAATTCTGGCAAATTTATGCTTGAACATAACCCCTCAAGCACTAACAGGGTTGATGAAGAGAGGACAGGTCTTCATTTAGGTGGAAGAATAAAAATGGTTAACAAAGAGCTATTCATGCCTCCCTAGCCTACACAGACCAAAGCACACCTTTCTCTGTCGTCTGGACAACCTAAACAAGCATCTCTTTCAAAGACACTAGTTCTGCAATAAGCTTCCCTCATAGCTCAGTTGGTAAGGAATCTGCCTGCAATGCAGGAGACTCGGGGTTTGATTCCTGGGTTGGGAATATCCCCTGGAGGAGGAAATGACAACCCCCTCCAGTATTCTTGCCTGGAGAGTTTCATGGACAAAGGAGCCTGGCAGGCTACAGGCCATGGGGTCGCAAGAGTCGGACGGACACAACTTAGCAACTGAACCACCACCATGCACAGATATGAATACTACTACTGGGTGTTCCTTTGAAAGTTTCACAGATACTCAGGGATCCTGCAAATCTCTGAATTTCAAAGAGTTTGGAAACATTAACTGATAACATTAAAGGAAATATTACAAAGGCAATATAGATTTGAAGTAAAATCTATGTACAAAATAGAAACATTTTATTTCTGTGTGTGGATCACAACAAACTGTTGAAAATTCTGAAAGAGATGGGAATACCAGACTACCTTACCTGCCTCCTGAGTAACCTGTATGCAGTTCAAGAAGCAACAGGTAGAACCAGACATTGAATGGTTCAAAATGGACTGGTTCAAAATGGTTCAATGGACTAGTTCAAAATTGGGAAAGGAGTAAGTCAAGGCTGTCTATTGTCACACTGCTTATTTAATTTATATGCAGAGTACATCATGCAAAATGTCAGGCTGGATGACACAAGCTAGAATCAAGACTGCCAGGAAAAATATCAGTAAATTCAGATATGACATAAGGCTGACACCACCCTTATGGCAGAAAGAAAAGAGGAACTAAAGAGCCTCTTGATGAAGGTGAAAGAGAAGACTGAAAAAGCTGGCTTAAAACTCAGCATTCAAAAAACTAAGATCAGGGCATCCAGTTGCATCATTTCATGGCAAATAGATGGGGAAACAATGGAAATAGTGACAGACTTTATATACTTGGGCTCCAAAATCACTGAAGATGGTGACTGCAGCCTTGAAATGATGCTTGCTCCTTGGAAGAAAAGCTATGACAAACCTAGACAGCATATTAAAGAGCAGAGATATCACTTTGCCAACAAAGGTCCATCCAGTTAAAGCAATGGTTTTTCCAGTAGTCATGTATGGATGTGAGACTTGGACTATAAAGAAAGCTGAGCACAGATGAATTGATGCTTTTGAACTGTGGTGTTGTAGAAGACTCTTGAGAGTCCCTTGGAGAGCAGAGAGATCAAACCAGTCAATCTTTAAATCAACCGTGAATATTTATTGGAAGGACTAATGCTGGAGCTCTAATACTTTGGCCACCTGATGCAAAGAGCTGACTCATTGGAAAAGATTCTGATGCTGGAAAAGATTGAAGGCAGGACGAGAAGGGGGCAACAGAAGATGAGATGGCTGGATGGCATCATCAACTCAATAGACATGAGTTTGAGCAAGTCTGAGAGACAGGGAAGGACAGGGAAACCTGGAGTACTGCAGTCCATGGGTCACAAAGAGTCGAACATGACTGAGCAACAGAACAAAAAAACTGACTGATATCCATTCCAACTGAAATCTGATTTTGGTAAAATTGGAGTAGGCTTATCACCTTTTACCTATTATATGGGCTTCCCTCATAGCTCAGTTGGTTAGAAATCAGCCTGAAATGCAGGAATCCCCGATTTGATTCCTGGGTCAGGAAGATCCCCTGGAGAAGGGATAGGCTACCTACTCCAATATTCTGGCCTGGAGAATTCTATGGACTGTATAGTCCATGGGGCGCAAAGAGTCGGACATGACTGAGTGACTTACCTTGGAGAGCAGAGAGATCAAACCAGTCAATCTTTAAATCAACCGTGAATATTTATTGGAAGGACTAATGCTGGAGCTCTAATACTTTGGCCACCTGATGCAAAGAGCTGACTCATTGGAAAAGATTCTGATGCTGGAAAAGATTGAAGGCAGGACGAGAAGGGGGCAACAGAAGATGAGATGGCTGGATGGCATCATCAACTCAATAGACATGAGTTTGAGCAAGTCTGAGAGACAGGGAAGGACAGGGAAACCTGGAGTACTGCAGTCCATGGGTCACAAAGAGTCGAACATGACTGAGCAACAGAACAAAAAAACTGACTGATATCCATTCCAACTGAAATCTGATTTTGGTAAAATTGGAGTAGGCTTATCACCTTTTACCTATTATATGGGCTTCCCTCATAGCTCAGTTGGTTAGAAATCAGCCTGAAATGCAGGAATCCCCGATTTGATTCCTGGGTCAGGAAGATCCCCTGGAGAAGGGATAGGCTACCTACTCCAATATTCTGGCCTGGAGAATTCTATGGACTGTATAGTCCATGGGGCGCAAAGAGTCGGACATGACTGAGTGACTTTCATTTTCACTTTTCACCTATTATATGCTTTCGTGGAAAATGTTTTATGCATAGTATCACTGCAAAGACAAAGAGTTTGTCATTTTACTTGAGTCAAAAGTACATTGCAAACAAAATTCTGACTCTAAACATCTTACCTTTACCAGCATAGTATAACCTTTTCTCTTAATGATTACATTCTTGATTCTATAGGTATGAATCTGAATCTGCTTCCAATATGACACCTTATTATTGAGTTTTTAAAATATTTAATATTATTGAGTTTATAATGCATGGTTGTTATGTAATATCAATAGAAAATAGAAAGTGAAATGCCTGCTTTGTTAAATCTTTTCAGTTGATAAAGTGTTCTATAAATGAAGAGGAGCAGTATAATGAAGAAATTAAGAGTATGAGCTATGGGGCCAGACTGCCCATGTTCAAACTTCAGCTCTACATAATAGCTGTGAGACTTTGATTAATTGAATTAATCTGTGTTTTACTTTTCTCATTTATGAAATGAATATATTATCAGCTTTCATGGGTAATTGTGAAAATTAGATGAGTCACTATGTGTAAAACACCTAGAACAATATCAGGCATATAAGAAGCACTAGATATCTGTGGGCTGTTATAGCCTTTAGAATAATCTGAATCAATTAACAGATATACATAAACATACAACAACCATGAAATCTGCAATAAAATTTAACAAAAGGAAAATATTAGAAACAAGGAAAGAACAAGAAAAATAGCACAGAGAACTATGTTCAATATCCTGTGGTTAATCATGATGGAAAAGGATATGAAAAAGAATTCTCCAGGTAAGAATACTGGAGTGGGTAGCCATTCCCTTCTCCATGGGATCTTCCCAACCCAGGGATCAAACCCAGGCCTCTTGCATCACAGGCAGAGGCTTTACTGTCTCAGCTACCAGGGAAGTCCCATGAAAGAAAAAAATATGTATGTATAAATAAGTCACTTTGTGGTACAGCAGAAATTAATACAAGACTGTAAATCAACTATATGTCAATAAAATTTTAATAAAAGTAAAACAGCAAATCTAGTATCTAACATAAAGCAATTACAATTGGAAAATAAAATCTGCATCATTCCCAATGGCAACACAGTATCATGGGTAATTTCAAACTACTACTAAGTGTGAATCAGAAACTCAAATTATATAATAATAAAAATATATCAAATAGTATCCAAATATGAATGAAATTCATCACCAAAAAGCTAACACATTCTTATATTATAAATACACATGCATAACATTTTAAGGAATATGTATCTGTCTGAAAAGGCATATTTTGAGAATGATATATAAAAGTCAAAAATCATTATCTTGAGATGTCAGAATTCCAGATAAGTTTGATTTGTTATTTATATGATTGTTTCTAAATTTCCCAACAATTTTTCCAAATTTCCCATAACAAACATTAATCTTAGCATAAAATCACTTAACAAGACATGAATTGCATTTTCACAGTCAGAAGAACGATATTTTCAGAGAAAAAGCTAACAATGTAAACAATTTTGCATTTAAAAAAATTTACAAATCTGTACAGATATCTGCCTAGAAAATAGAGGTTTTCTTCTACCAAAACTCATAAAAGTCAACTTATTGAACCTTTCCTATTCTACCTCAAAAGAAAACAGTATCACACTATATTCCAACAAAGGTGTTGGAGATGGACCACAGCACACCACGATATTTTCAGAGAAAAAGCTAACAATGTAAACAATTTTGCATTTAAAAAAATTTACAAATCTGTACAGATATCTGCCTAGAAAATAGAGGTTTTCTTCTACCAAAACTCATAAAAGTCAACTTATTGAACCTTTCCTATTCTACCTCAAAAGAAAACAGTATCACACTATATTCCAACAAAGGTGTTGGAGATGGACCACAGCACACCCTGTCAACAGTGGAAATAATATATATGAACATGTAGATAGCATTTTGGGCTCCCCTTGTGCCTCACACGGTAAATAATCTGACTGCAATGCAGGAGACCTGGGTTCATTCTCTGGATAATGAAGATCCCATGGAGAAGGGAATGGCTACCCACTCCAGTATTCTTGCCTAGAGAATACCACACGGACAGAGGAGCACGGCGGGCTGTGATCCATGGGCTCACATGGATGTGAGTGACTCAAACAGCTGGTGGGGTGGGGGTGAATATAGTGTTTTACAGGAGACCCATTTTCACAGTTTCTCATTGCCCTTAAAAATAACTCTAAAACTAGTTTTGGTTATTTTAATACCAAAACTTAGTACTGTTTTTCTTTCTACTTTATATTGGAGAAAGTATGTTCAGACAAGCTGACTCACGTGAGATCAGCTTTTAAACTAGTAGATTGAGGTCAGATCTTAAACTGGAATTTTAAGCTAGATCTTGTCTGGTGG